>JAPKLW010000155.1:443699-461817 GCA_026898455.1 Plectranthus barbatus | reverse complement strand
AATTCTTATTATGGATAACATGTAGGAATCAATTAATTTAACAGGTGTAATACTGCAACAATGTTATATTTCCTTGTTTGGCAAATATAACCTAGATTACTAATTAGTGACTATCTCCGCTCGGTCTCAAAGTACACCAAATTAGTCAATCTGATAAGCAAATCAGTTCAATTCCTACAATCTAGTACATCTGTTTGGATAGTGTAGATAGTATCATGCATTCCTAATCCCACTATCAATATTCACCTCTCGGTCCTTCTATCAATAGCTAGACATCTAAATTAATCGTCACCTCTCAGTCCTTGAATTAATCTAGAATTAAAAATAAACATAGGAATCATGAACCTCATTAATTAATCCTAACATGCATCCATAATAATATCAACCCTAGAACCCGCTAGGGTTTCTAGCCACTCATCGCAGATAGAAATCCAAAAGAAAACATATTAAATTGCATAAACATAAAGAACTTACAAGAAAAATAAAGGGTTTCGTGTTTCCCAAGTCTCCAAACTCTAAAAACTAAATTGTAGAATGAAAATATGATAGGGAATGCTGAAAAATCGAATTTACATAGGTATTTATAGTGGTAGATGTGTATCCTATCAAATCTAGGGCTAAAGATATGAATAAATCCGATTTTCATCAAATTTCTGCTTCAGCAGACTCGTTCGCGTCGATCGTGGCTGATTGGCGTCGATCGACGTGGCCATCTCTTCGGCGTCGATCGATGCTGATTGGCGTCGATCGACGTGGTCTCTCGCCCCTTCTGCGCAGTCTCACGGTTTTGGCCATAACTTTCTCTCCCGAACTCCGATTGACCCGATTCCAGTTGCGTTGGAGAGCTAACTCAAAGAATCATCTATTTACATGTGCCAATAGCCCGAATTCCCCTTGTGAAAGAACTCTTCACTGCTACTCTTACACATCACTGCTTTCGGAACGGTTTTCAAGTGAATTTAGGCCTAAAACCTGCAAAAACACCAAGATGCGCAAAATACCACCTAATATAGACTCATGCATAGAATATATATATAAACTCAATAAAAATACATAAAATAGTAGAAAATAATATAGATAAGCGAGTAAAATAATGAGCTTATCACTTTCCAACTCTTCGATTTTTTGGATATCCAATAATCTCGTAACAATTCTCAATGGTGTGCCACAACTTACCACAATTGCCGCATTGTGGTGGCGATTTATCTTTGCTGCCATCGCGCCTCGAGGGATTTCCTTCTGGTCTTTGAATTCAAAAGGCTGCACCTTCCACCGTTGGGTTCCTTGAAGTCGTAATCATCCTCTGTCTCTCATCCTCTGCAATAAGATGATAAGTCATTCCAAGACTCGGCAAGGGTTTCATGCTCAACACTTGACTACGTATGGTGTTGAAAGTGTCTTCAAGCCCCATCAAGAACTCATATAAGCGTTCTCTCTCAACCTTATCTGCAAATAGTCTGGACATGTCACACGTACACTTGCCGCAAGAACACTTCGGCATCGAAGAGGCAACATCAATGTCATCCCACAATCCCTTCATCTTGGTATAATAAGCAGAGACCAACATTTTTTCTTGTCGAGTCATCGTGAGGTTTCTCTTTAATTCATAAACTTTTGGAGCACTTTCTTTTCCAAATCTCTCCTCCAAATCCTTCCAGATTTCTTGAGCCGTCATCGTGTATTTGACGCTATTCCTGATGTCTTTGTCCATGGCCACGACTAGCCAACCTTTAACCATTGAATTACAACGTTTTCACAAAAGTGAATCTCCAGATTTCTCGTCCGGCATCGGCAAGGAACCATCCACGAAACTGTATTTGTTTTTCGCGAGCAAGCAGTTGCATTTCTTCCAACCAATCTCCATAGTTGCCATCATTCAGCAAGTTCGTGACATAAACGTGATTGGGGTTGTCGGAGGGCCTAATGTAATAGGGCGACATAATGTCATTGACAACTCCTATTTTGTCGCCTGCTGCCATGAGAGCGATAAGGGTTGTAATATATTAGATGGAGTATGTGCGGAAGCAGTGTTTAGATCGACCGCTCTGGTACCATGAAGAAAATCGCGGTCTTAACTTCATTCAACTCAAGAAATTACAATAGGACGACTGCTACATATATACACGCATGCTAGGGTTACATGCAGATCCTACAAACCCTAAAAACTAGGAAAATATATATGCTAAATATATTTACAAATCTTTTATTATATACCCTCGCGATTTAGCAAATCTTAAAGAATCACAACAGCACCTGCACACGGCCATCGCCTGTCCGAAGAGATCCATGTCAGCCAGAGCCGGTGCCACTACAGACGCGAGAAAGAAATGGGAGATGACGGGCTGCTTCTGCGACAGGGAAGAAAGTCACGACTGCAACGTGCAGAGATCCGCCGCGCGCGGCTGCGCGCAGCCACTGCCTCGCTTGCCGTCCTAGACTGCCACCATCGCCGGGCTACCGCTGAGCACCACCTGCGTGCGGCTGTACAGTCGCCGGAAAGCTGCTGCACGCTGGAAAGCTGCTGCACCACCTCCATGGCTGTTCTTGATCTCGTTCTCAACTCGGGTACAGATTGAATAAAAATTACAACAGATCTAGATCTATTACGTATTTTCCTATCAATCTAATCACGGATTTTCTCGCGATTTAAAACAAAACCAGAGAGGGGCCACAAGAACAAAAACATCCACGACAAAGAATAAATTCATCCACGATAAATTAAATAACATGCATAAAATGAATGTCAAAATTTATTTTCTGACAGAGCCATAAAATATGAACCTAGCTCTGATACCAATTGTAGGAACTGAGTCTACAATAGGCAACGTGAATCGCCATTTATTTTTAACCCCAGATTCATTTTATGGATATCAAAATAAACACTATGACAAACAGTAAATGCCCTATGCATGCTCCTATTTAATTTATTTCGTAGATTCAAAGGAATACCTCAACTCCTGCGGATTGAATGACGACGGTGTATCATTGATGGTGTTCCTATAGATCTGATCTTCTGATCTGTTCCCTTGCTCGATCCGGAAATCTGGTGAGGATACGCTACCGGACCTACAACCACCCACTCTCACTCAATCTCTCTAGGGTTTCTGAAAAAACTTCAAAACTTATTAGGGTATTAGGGTTTAAAAATCCCTAATGGGCTTTGAGCAATGTTGGGCTAGACCAGGGATCAAATGCAAATAATAAAATTACATGTTCAACCCAGAACATAATTAATTAATAAACATTAATTCATGCCACCACATAATTAATGCTGACCTACCCCTTTATTACCACGTTATTAGGAATGGATTGCATTGACTTGGTTAATCCCATATTTAAGGTTTCAGACATTCATTAATTAATTCAGCGTATGACAATTAGCTATAATTAATTAATCTCTTATTATTCCTGAGTAGTACCACTCAACCCTTATCGCTTATGCTTCAATCAATGATTCACCTGCAGGACTTAGCATAACGAACCTCGTGAGCTTCCCAGGGAATGTCACCATCGTGAAACGGATATGGTTATCTAAATCCAGCCTGAGGAAACCCCACACAAACTGCCATCACCCAAGATGCAGATATATGAGTACATGTAAGACTCTCCACCATAGCAAGTCAAAGTGACAGTCAACCCATGTGTACCCCTCAGCTTTCAATAGACTTTAGATCCAACCAAGTTACCGAGATCTTTACTCATTCATATATCAAGTAGAATGGTTCATCTCACTGTTGATCTTATCAATACATTGAGATGTACCGGTCACACAAAGCAGTCAAGATAAACCATTTATGAACTTGTGCGCCGCAGCCTAAACCGACAGCCAAACCAGAAACCTTCTCAACTGTGATAACTGTTTATATCTCGCTAGGTCGAACGATCTATATGATCTTGTGTGTTCTCTTACACACCGTATGATCTCCCTATCGACGAGATAACTAAATGTGTTTGTTCGCATCGTATGATTGTTAATTCAGATAGAAGTTGTTTATTGCAAGTCATTAATGATTACCAGTATATCAAACATAATGTTTCCCAATATACCAATCATAATACTTTTATGTATACAATTCCAACAAATCCATCATAACGTTCCCACTTGATATTCAAACGACAACGTTCCTACCTAATATCCGAACGCTAACGTTCATTCTTGATGTTGGATATAAATGTTAATGTATCATATTTGATCTTGAACCTCAATGCACAATGATGAAAATATTTTGGATAAACACGTCAATTTTTTTCTCAAAACCCCATGCATTATCCGTGTATGTGACATAGCTTCATATCTATAAATGTATTATTTTCGAGGCATGTTTCCACTAGGTGTTGTACTCAGCCCTCTTGCATTATTTATAAAATGTACAGGTTAGCAGCGAGGATGGAAATGCGAAGGTGTAAGGAGCTGGCAGTTATAATAAGAGTGTGATCCTGATATATGCATCTTCATATATACTTATCTCCACTACGTAACCCATCGCTACATGAAACTCTAAACTTTATTACTCTCCAGTATTGTATTGTAATAACCTTTTGAAAAACCAAACTCCTTCATCTTTATTATCTAATCGTATTCAATTTGCATAGGGTTGCATTCCTCGTTACAACTCTATCTACTAAAATAGTCCGTTGCATGATTAATTGGGTGTGGATTGTTCATTTTGTTTATTTTTCTAAAATTTCCGATGGCAAATCACCCAAACACCTGTAGTGCCCCGAATATCCAAGGAGTGTTGGGGGCGTTACAACGAGTACACTAATGGGCTGGTGGACACAGGCATTTACCAACTAGCAACAGATCGTGCAGCATGTTTGTAATCTTGAGCTTATTGATTTCAGGACTGCGAGTCTGTAGACAGAACGTCAGACAGTTTTGTCCAAACCTCTTTTCTAAATCTTTAATTGTATTTTTTTTACTGCTTTGTTTTAAGTTTTGACCTCAAGTGTTGGAGAATTCTTGCTGAATATTTTAACTAAATTAAAGAGTTCATTAACCAGCTCCAATAAAGTGCAAGTTATTAAATATTCTGCTGCTATCTTAGTTTTCTATATATTTCGCTGATATCTATCATTTAGAGGGACAAAAAGTTGTTTGATTAAACTCGATTGTAGCTCGTGATCTTTAATTTATAGAAGTATTTGTTTTGAAGAATACTATCATTTTTGGAGATGTAAATAGAAATTTGAGAATTGTGAATAGAATTATCGTATGATTATATATGTAAGAATACAATCAATTAAATATTATTGTTTTGTTAACTAAGAATATGTCTTATGCATTAATTAGCTTGATTTTTTATTCATTATTTATGCAATTTGAGACATTTCTCGTAGAAGCAATTACGTAAAACTGCATTAAATTTTTCAATATCAATTAAGTAAAAGGGGATTTTAAGAATTATATTTATAATATGTAAATGGAGTTTAAATATATAATTATGAAACTGTTTTAGCGCTAAAGTAGTAGAATTAACGTGAATACATTCTGATAAATGATTAATGAATTCATTTCAATTAAGTTATATTAAAATGAAAAGAATAATGAGAAACTACCAATTATTTTAACTAGAGGGAAAAAAATCTAGTGTAATTGTGTAAGTCTGTAATAAACAACTGTATTATATTTTCAAAGGTAACTACAAAATAAACGAAGAATTCTAAAATTAACAGTCAAATATTTTAGTAATTCTTTAAATTACATTCTTCACTAGTCAATTTATAATCATATTTTAAATTATTTCCAACAATTGATTAAAATTAATCAAAAGAACTGAAATATATGAAAATATTTGTACTTTTTTTTGCTCATCCAAATTTTAATTTTTCTCTATACGGACTTCTACTCAGAAAAATAAAACGGTATGTAAATCTTAATAATTTATTACTCTAAACAACACATTTTATTCATAAAATATATAATAAATCACAAACTAAAGATTTTCATAAAATAGGTAATATATCTGTGCATGAATTTATCCCGCACTTTAAGCAGTATATCCTTGGTAATGACAATAACCATAAGCTGCACCAAATAAAAGACAAACATTAGGAAAAAAGAGAAGTAAATCTAAAAACAAATAAATAAAATATGATATATATAATTATAGAGACATTATATTGGGTGAGAATTAATACATGGATCGATGGATGTGACAGTGCCGTATTGATAGTTTCAAACAGGGTTAATTCGGAAGTAGAGGTTAAGAGCGTATGAAGCATGAGATCTCACGGTGTTGGGGTTAAAACATAGGCCCCCGGGCTGAATGGCAGAGCAATCAACCATCCCGCAGAGGTAGTCTAGAATTCCTTGCAACTTATCATCTGGAGCATCTACCCTTGCTATACACCAATAATCGTTCTACATCATTCCATTATACTCATCATGGAATCAATACTTAATAATTAATTTTTTTTTAAAGTAGGTATATAAAGTTGTGGGGCTAGGACCCTTAGTTGCATTGTTCTAAGACATATTAAAGGGGAAAAAGAAGTAAAGCCACATATTAATAATATTAAAAAAACTTTATAATAACAAAAAATAAAATTAAAAAACTTCTGAATTTCTTACTGTCGCTTAAATACTGATTCTATAATTTTTTACATTTGTAAAATTGTTTTAATTTTTTTTACTAAATAATAAAAATATTCAAATCAAATATCCAAAAAAATATAAATATCACTAAATCAGGATTTCAAAATTTACATATTAAAACTCAACTTATTCTTGATTAAATAAGTTTTAATAGTGCAAGAATTAAATAAATATATTATAAAATTTAATAATACCAAAAACAATAAAATTCAGTTTAGCGGGGGGGCAGAACATACCCCAGCCCCAAAAAATTTTCGCTACTGTCACCATATATACATATATATACACCTGATTATTATAATCAATAATGATAAATAAGTCATATTTCATGGTTAGAGATAATTCATAAAATAATACAAATCTAAATATAAGTGTGAGAGAGACGTACAACTTTCTCATCGACGAAGCCATGAACCACGCCCAAACTACAAACGAAGAGGAGGAATAAACTCATGCGAATTCTGGCCATAGTTGAATTACTTAGCTACTAGGTATATTGGATATTTTCAAGCATTATTAAGTTAAAATGTAGCTTCACGTAATGCATGTATATATAAGAAATTAAATTAACGTTAATTGGGAAGAATATAAAATATTACCAAGTTTTCCACGATATAGCCTAATTTTACGGGCTAATTGGGATTTTATTTATCACCATATTACAAGAATATGTCATTGTATATATGGTACTGCAAAATTTAAGGACTATATATATATTTGGAACTCATACATGAATTCCCATTGAGTTATATAATTGATCGAGTAATAGAATTTATGATTGCTTTATTTCTTCAGAATGGGTGGTGATATGTTTATTTTTGAATTAAGATTTTGATTAACTAATATACGTGTGGAAACACTAGAAAATATTTAAATGTTGTAAAAAATAACTATATCAAATACAATAATAACAATCTTTATAAATTGCTTCACAATATATTAAGACTATTTTTAAGAGCCAGATTTGTCCCAAAATATTGACCTACAATTTTGAAATCCCATGTTCTTTTGAAATCGCATGTATGCAAAATAATTATTAATTAAAGTTTTGAGTTATTAGATCTCTACCATGTTTGATAGGGATCGGAATTATAAATTCATACATTTATTTTTGCAAACATTCTAAAGATTTATATATATAAATTACAAAATTAATTAAATAAATATTTTATTAATAAAACGAGAAATTTTAATTATTGTTTAATCAAACATTAAAACAATGCTACCACAGTAGTAATAGAATATTAGATTGATTGCGGCCATAATATGATTTAAATTTTATTATTATTATTATTATTATTATTATTATTTCATCTAATATGTATTTGTTCATAATTACTTTATTTAAAAAAGATCGTTAATAATAATAATAATAATAATAAAAATAATAATATATCAAATTAAATCTCAAATAATTAATCAATTCTTTATTGCCAAATCAAAAAAATATTAATATTTATTAAGTTAAGTATTAAAAATACTGCTATCATGGTGGCAATTGAGCATTGATATAATCTAAATTTAATTATCATTAAATCAGATATTAAAACGATTGCTTTCAGAGGTAGTGCTAGAATATTAAATTGATTGCTACCATGATTAATATTGTTTGTCTCAAATTATAGTATAAAGTGCATGCGGAATTAAATATTGGCCTAATTAAAGGTCAATATTGGAAGCTTTTCTTTGGGAATAAGTGTTAGGAATTAATGTTAGTTATTTATATGCTAGTATTGGTGTGTCGTACCAATTAAAAAATCAGTTAGTTCATCTTGGCTTGGTTAAAGTAATTTCACATTTGTAATCTTATATAGGTTAATTGAGTTGTAATAGATAAAAAATTGCTCTATCTGGATGACATCATTTAAGGATTGATCCAGCCAATTTTACAAAGAAGCGGACTCGCGTGGCGAAACTTACAAGGAATTAGTTGCAAAGCTTTCAATCAGAAGAAGCTTCATATTTGATATGAACAAGAGCTACTCCGAGAACTAATAACAAAGTCAACTGACAAAGGGTCGTTCTTACAAGAAGTACACATCACTTAAAAGGTCTGAACAGCTACAGACCTATAAGGAGTGGACAACGGCTAGAAGACGAAGCAAACTCCACACATTCAAAAACTTGTAAATACTCAAGATGAGTATCAATTCAAAAGCTTGGCCAATCCATAAGAAAAGGTTGAGAGGTTTGAATATCAGAAAAAGATAAAACTGATGAGTATCAGTTACAAGAGATGGAGACACTACAAAAGCAACCAATGGTGTTAATCGCTCATCAGAAGTAGTTTTGAAGTCATAAATTGTCAAAGAACAGGAGACTCTTGGCACTCTTTGCTAGATTTATTTTCTGGAGTTTGCTCTGTTCTAAAGGTGAATTCGAAGACCGATTTCTAAACTCTTTTCAGAAATTGACTCACACATCAACTACTGCTCGTTCTGTGAGAAATTCAAGCTCACACCAATCATTCCAGAGAGAGGCCTAGAGATGCACTCGTGGTAAAGCCGATAAACTTCAATAGATTAGAAGAAAGTGGACCATACAGCCGAAGGACGTATGTGCTTCCTTCGACTGCTATAGACCAGTGGCATCACTTGTAAATCGGTTCTAGTGACTTCTAATCTTGTTGCTCATCGCAGAGTGGACGTAAGTTCATCTGAAATCTGTACCACTATATAAATTCTTTGAGTCTTTTTCCACTTTCCGCACTGTACTCTTTAGTGTTGCGTGCTCATTTTAAAACCCAACAACTCACAAGTTGGAGAATATCTCAAAACTAGTAAAGTAATTTCTATGAACTAACAATGGTTTCAGAATCTCAACTGAATTGAGTAAGAGTCATTTGGGACCACCACTTTTTTTATTAAAGACTTCCACCGCACATTTATACTCTGATGTTTTGGGGCCAACAATAAGTTAACTTCCTTGTTGGCGCAAATTCGATAATCTTAAAGTGGAAACATGTGGAAATTTATAAGACAAGACACAGTGATATGCCTACATCTTGGGGGGGGGGGGGGAGAGGGTGAGCTTTCATTATAAAAATAGAGATTTACACATTATAAGGTGTATCGTTGTGTATCTCAAAGAAAAGATGGGAAGGATGGTTCCTTGAGAACTCATGTTTTGCGGTGTCTTAAACTCTTGTGATGTTTAGCCATTTGGCAATATTTTTGTTTGTTCATGTCTCCTTTTCCCGTATATCCCCTTTTTTTTTACCCCATTTTCCTCTTTCTCTAGACCTTGCCCGCTATTCGTTAGAAAATGAGAGAGTTTTTATATATCATTTTCCTAGACTCTTTTTAGTTTTGTTATCACAATCGTGTCTCCTTTAGGACAAATATGTAGGGATTTTTATTGTTGTGAACTGAATCACATAACCTATATAAGTCGAATCGTTCATAGATAATTAAAACAATTACATTCGACTATGCATGCTCCTATGAATTTAATTCGACGGTTTTAGGGTTACCTTTTGATCTATAGAGTCTGAATCTTATTGATGCGGATTCCAGATCTGATTCCTCCATGCGTACATTTCGAATCTACCAAATAGAATAAGTATGATATAATTTAATTCAGGTCTCAAATTGAAACAATAGAACAAAATCCTATTCTTCAGATCAAGTTTCCATACCTGTATTACTTTATTTTTCTAATCTCGCTACTGGTGAGGATTCCACGAGATTGCACAACAAGAGACATAGTTGAATTCCTTCTCCTCCTACTACAGTAGGTGTCGCCCCTTGCTCTCTCTCTAGGGTTTCTGTGTTTTTGAACTTATGAAATTTGAGAGGAGAATGAGCTATTTATAATACTAGGGTTAAAACTCTAATGGGTTCTCTTAAGCAATTTGTTGAGCCAGACCTGGGACCTGATGCAAAAAAAAAGTGGATTTATTAATTAATTAATTCTCATAACCACAACCTAAGGCATAACTAATCAATTAATATTAATTCATTCCACCAGAGAATTAATATTGACCTACCCCTTTATTTCCACGTTATGAGAACGTGTTGCATCGACTTGGTGAACCCCATGTTTAAGGTTACTAGACATTTATTAATTAGTTAGAGCTTCTGACAAGCTTCACATAATTAATTAATATATTATTTTCCTAAGTAGTACCACTCAAACATTATCATCTAAGCTTGAACTTAATCACCCTGCAGGACTTTATCATGTCGAACCTTATAGAGCTCCTTAGGGAATGTCTCAATCCTAATACTCAGATATGGTAATCTAACTCCAGTCATCAGAACATTATACATGAACTGTTGTCACCCAAGATGCGGATATACGAGCACGTTAAACAGTATCAGACTTACCCAAGTAACGATATCTTGTTTCTTATTAAGTCAAACAGAATAACACATCTCTTTGTGGTCCTATCAATACACAACCGCACATACCAACATATCAAGTGATCAAGACAAAATATTTCTTTCCGACTATGCTGCAGCGTACACTGACAGACTAATCGTAAATGCTATCCTGGATATGACAACAGTATTTATATCTCGCTAGGTCAAATGATCCATACAGTCTCTGCAATCTCCTACACGCTGTATGATCTCCCTATCGATGAGATAAGTGGATTCAATTGTTTTCGCTAGTATGTTTGTTTAATAGATATAAGATAAGTCAAATGTATACACACTGCAATAAATCCTTTCAGTATACAAAATCCAACAATCTCCCACTTATACTCAAAGCATTACATCCTTCATCTGGAGTATACAGTGTGTCTTTCTAGCCTAGCTATTACATCAACCACTATAAGTGGTAAGCATCCACCTCAGTCCTAGCCCACGAATATGTCCTTCGTAAGCTATCTGTGGTAAGCACTTTGTGAATGGATCAGCTAGGTTGTCCCCTGTGTCAATCTTCTCAATCTGCACATCGCCCCTCGATTCGATTTCTCGTATGATATAGTACTTTCTCTCTATATGTTTACTCGCCTTGTGAGTCCATGGTTCCTTTAAGTTTGCTACTGCACCAGCATTATCACAGAAGATTGTGATAGTCTTTAGCAAACTCAGCATCACATCCAGCTCTGAAGGTAGTTCCAGAGCCATACCGCTTCTTTCGAAGCTTCGGAAGCAGCAACATATTCTGCCTCCATGGTGGAATCCGCAACGCATTTCTGCTTTGTGCTCCTCTATGATACCGCTTGTTGGTCCCAAAATTAGAGTGCAAAATTGTGCAGCGAAAGTAAGTATGATAGTTGTACTTGTTCAACAAAAACAGATTACAGTCAATTTTGTGTGTTTAGAAGACTTAAGCTTAGTCTTGTCCTGGTTAAGTCAGTTTCACAGTATATACTCTTCAATACTAAGAAGTACTGAAGGTTTCAAAGTTAGTTTGTGAAACAGAAAAACTGAGCAAGAAGTAAATAAAGTTGTAAAGAGCACACAAGACTTATAGTGGTTCGGATCTCAATATCCTACATCCACTCTTCAGACCCAAGGTCTGGATAATTCACTAAGTAATTACAAGCCTCCTTACGATCTATACACAGCCCGTTGGCTCCTCCATCCTTCGATCTGTTTGTGGCACTCGCCTAGGAACTCCTTGTAGACTCAGTCTTTAGATTGAAGTGAGGAAGACACCTCGCAGCCTTCTTCTCGGTGGTTGGATGTTTACTTGTTCTTCCCAGATCTCAGGTGGTTCACACACACCCGTGAGAATCAGAATCTCAGACTAGGAAACTGACTGCTAGGAATATATCTCAGAAAGATATATTCACTAAGAAGAGCTTCAGCTTAAAGCTTCAGCCTCGTGCTAGGAAAAGTTAGCACGGTGGGTAACTTGAGTCGGAGACTCAAGTCTCGTGTTAGAAAATATGGAAACTCGGAGATTTTAGCAGAGAGATGGCCTGAAAGAATGCCCTTTGTTTTCTCAAGACTTTCAGATTTTGAATTTTGTTCAGGTAACCTGTTGGTCCCGATTTTCAGAGTATGAACATTAGCAGCGGAAATAGTGATAAAGTGTTTTCTTGCACGCTGGTTACACCGCTGACTGGGACCTGTCAGCTGGTGTATCAAAACTTAGAATATTTAGCCTTGTTTGCACAGTTATCTATTAGTTTCAGAATATACTCCAACACTTGAGTGCTAGGTTTAAAATATGACTGAAGAGCAGAAAGCTGATAAATAACAAAAGGATTTTATAGTGGTTCGATCAATCGATCTACGTCCACTCTCCAGTCGAAGCACTGGAAATTCCACTAAGAGTAATCGGTTACAGGTGTCCTACGATCTATCTCTAGCTGGTGAATGCCTTGTCCACCAGTTCACTAGATCAACCGCTCCCGGTCCTGGTTCCCTCTTCAACTCTTCTCAGCTGGCGGAGTGCGAGCACGTCACTTCAACCTCCTCAGCTAACTGGGTGTTTTAGTTCTCCCAAGAACGTAAATCTCACTACGGCAAGGTACGCCCGTAATAACTCAAGTGCTGGGATGCACAGGAGCTGCTGTGAACTCTCTCGGAAGAGAAAGAACACCTAATGAGATCTTTAACTTACAAGTGTAAAACTTAAAGTCTCGTGTTTGATAAATCAACACACGGAAAGCTTATAAAAAGCCTCGAAAGTTCTGTAAATATTTTGACAGCGTTTTTGCTAGTTCGTGCGTAAGAATTTCAGTCTTTCGGGGGGGGTTTGAATGTTGACGGTTCCGACGTATTTATAGACGCGGGATCTGATTCAAACTTTCTAGCCGTTTGGACTCATCCGGAAAGGTGTCAGACCTGGGATGTCCTTCTGACGGCGGTAGGTATGTTTTTCCGGAAAGGATCCATACCTTTGACCGCTTTATCTGACACAGATCTCTTTGTGTCAGAACGGCTTTATTATTCAGTCCGAGGAATAAGACTGGTGTCTTGTGATAGATAGACTTTAAGGTTGTCAGTCGATTCCTCAGCGAATCTTCTTTTTGTCTCTACGGCGCTGGGAGAGAGAATCTGGAATTCTGCTGGTAACATCTGACTGGTAGATCATTCTGGTGATCTTGTGCTGGCAGTCTCTGCTGGTGACTTGCCCTGGCATAATCTAAGTCTACCAAATGTCTGGATGTTAATTCTTCTTGGAATCTCCCATGACTGGTGAAATCACCGCTGGTGAATAGTGTAATCAAGAACACGTATTCTGCTGGTAAGATTTGTCAGCCGCCTGCTGATGAAACCCTTCCCAACTGGTGAACAGTACCCAGTCATAAGCGCTTCTCATGCTGGTGAACAGTGTCAGCACGAGTCTTTGTCAGCCGCCTGCTGATGAAACCCTTCCCAACTGGTGAATAGTACCCAGTCATAAGCGCTTCTCATGCTGGTGAACAGTGTCAGCACGAGTCTTGATCAGCTGCGACTTACAACTCAAAGACCGAAATAGGACTTTACATTTAAGACCAGATCTAGAGCTATCTAGAGACAACTGACGCTGGTAGGACTTAGGATTTGATCCACCAAAACTACAATCTATACAAATAAGCTACTGAGGGAGGAAACCTTAGACAGATTTCCCAACATAACCTTTTAAGGTTGGGAAGGCAGGCCTTTATATAGAGGACGACCTTTGGCATTTTGAATTTCCATCCGTTAGACTCATAAATCTAGACGTTAGACTCATGGATTATATTATCCAATCGTAGCCCATGCCTTGGGTCTCCTTTCTGCTCTACTCTGCTACGTCAGTGTACTATACACTAACTTTATGTCAGACTTCTTTTCAGCACGAGGAATCCCAGTTTAGATAACCTCGAACTGACTTGGGCATATATGAATGCCTGAGTCTGACTGAGCTTCGATATCTTTCGAATTGCTCAATCTTTTAAGGTAGAGGCTCTTATACTGACTTATGAGAGTCAGTACAGCTTAACCCTCACTCTGACCTCCCAGGGTCAGTATGGTAAACCCTCATATTGACTGTCCACAGTCAGTGTGGAAAACGCCCTCATACTGATTTCTCCTTATCAGAATGGAAAACCCTTGAACTAACTTCTCCTTAGTAAGTTCAAGAAAGCCCTCATACTGACTTCTCCTGGTCAGTATGGATGGACCTTAAACTGAGTGCTCCAACACAGTTTTGGGTCAAATAGTCAGTTCTCGAGCATTCTCCTTTGCTCAGTCTTCAGCCTAAGTTCTATTACAACTTGATCGATCCTATACAAGGATTACATTTTAGAACTCTAGAAACTTGAAAAACTGACTAAGATGGCTTATAATCTTTGACCCACCAAAACAACAAAAAGTAAGGAAGGCTTTCTCTAACAAAAATCCTAACACAACTCCACCACCCAAGGTAAACATATAGCCCGAGGTTGATTTCTTTTCATCCTGGTCCCCTTGGAAATCTAAATCTATGTAATCCACATGGCACAAATCCTCACTTTGATAAACTAGACAGTAATTTCTAGTTCTCTTCAAATACTTGAGGATATGCTTTACCGCAATCCAACGTGCATGTCCGGAATTAGACTAATATCTTGTTACCATGCCTAGGACATAACAAATAACAGGCCTAGTACACAGCATTACATACATGAGGCTGCCCACTACAGATGCATATGGCACAAGACTTGTCTCATCTTTATCCTTTTGTGTCACAGGACACTGTCCTTTAGAAAGATATACGTCGTGTCTGAAAGGTATCAATCATTTCTTGGCGAGTTCTACGCTTAATCAAGCTATCACAGAGTCCACATAGGATGTCTGGGATAAGCTTATCATCCTTTTCTTACAATCCCGTAAGACTTTGATCCCAAGGATATACCCAGCTTCTCCCAAATCCTTCATTTGGAATTGTTCGGACAACCAATTTTAATGTCTGACAATACCATTATATTGTTTCCAAATAGGAGAATATTGTCTACATACAATGCAAGGAACTGACGCAAAGTTGGTATAAGCAACTCTCATTTTCCAACTATGAAAATCCATAAGATGTAATCGCATCATTGAAACATAAGTTCCACGACCGTGAAACTTGCTTAAGTCCATACAAGGACTTCTTAAGCTTCCAGACAAGATGCTCTTCGCTTTTGTGCACATAACCCTCGGGTTGCTGCATATAGATGTCCCGACCTTCTTCCAAGTAACCGTTTAGAAAAGTGATTTTGTACATCTATTAGCCAAATCTCGATATCCATATGTGCCGCCATAGCAAGAAGTATTCGGATAGATTTGAGCATAACTACTGGTGAAAAAGCTTCATCATACTCAATGTCTTCTTTCTGACTATAACCCTTTGCCACCAACCTGGTTTTGAAAGCTATGACTTCTCCATCCGTTCCATTCTTTCTCTTTCATACCCACTTGCACCCTATGGCTCGAGAGTAATCAGGCAACACAGATTTCTGGTATAAATACATAGTTATTATGGATTCTATTTCTGAATTCACGGTGATGGGCCATTTTTTCGAATCCTTGTCATTCACTGCCTCTATAAATGTCAGTGGGTCAAAGTCATCATGTCTGTATTCTAGGCCTAAGTCTGAAGACTCACCCACAAAATATACTTATCACGTTGGAATATGACTCTCCCACTGCGATAGGGCTTTGGCGATGCATCAGTGGGCGGCCCTCTGGGATGTGATCTCATTACCTACCAAGTATTACAGGAACTCATTTTCGAGATATTTGCCATCGCGATCTGATCGTAGTGACTTGATAGTTTTCCCGACCTTTTTTTCTACCTCCACCTTGAACTCTTTGAGTTTCTCAAATCATTTAGACTTATAGTGAAGTACTCATAACCTCTACGAGCCTGCGTTGACATGGGTCCACACAAGTCATAATGGATCAATTCCAACGCATCCTCTACTCGCGCTTGACTAGCCTTAAAAGGCCTAGATGACATCTTTCCCTCGATGCAAGAATCACAGACTTCATAATGTTCAAGTCGGACTGAGTTTAAAGTACCGTCATCCACAAATCGTTGAATTTGCTTCAAGCTTATGTGTCCAAGTCTCAAGTACCATAGATATGTAAGATCCTTATCAAAAGAGGAAAGCTTTCTCTTTCTTGGATCCTCGATATCAGATGAATTACAAGCAACATTCACTGAAGATTTATGATGATAGTTAATGATATAGAGAGAGATAATCAGTGTTCCACGACAGATTACATCGTTATTACCAATGATAGAAAGAACACTGTGAAGAACAATTGAATATCCATCTCGATAAAATTTTGAAAATTAAATAAGGTTTCGCCAAAAGTCCAACACATATAAAACATCTCTCAGAAACAAAACAGAATCATCAAAATACAAGGTAAAATCTCAAATAGCTGTTGCACTAACACGCGCCGCATTCCTCATCGAGATGGTAATCTCATCATCCTTCAACACCTTCCATAATGTGAACCCCTGCATAAAGTAACAAACAAGATCAGTAACTCCAGTATCCACTATCCACGAATGGGTAGAAACATATGCTAAACATGTTTCCGTTACATATGAAAATGATATACCTTGTCCCTTGACACCCGGACAAATCACCTTCTCTTTGCATCAGATATATTTTTTCTTGAAGTGATACCTATCTTCTTCCTTCCACTTGATTTCTTCTCATTAGCTCTACACTCAATCAAGTTTTAAAGCTAGTTCTCAATCACATCCTTCAATGTGGCCAAACTGGTTTTAAAAGCTGATAATGCAGAGTCCCATGAGGGTTTAGAGAATTGATCTGTTATAAGGTCACTAAGTAACTCATTAAGAGTATACTCTCTTTTCTTAGCAGCAATCTTCTTAAAGTAATAGAAGGAATCAGATAGAGAGTTCAGGGAAGCAACAACAACATTATATTCGCAAATGCTTCTAAGCAACTAACCACAAATCTAATTCTAACTACAAGAGATTGATTTGGCATGCATAGTAGACCCATACCGCATGACTCTCATAACCTTTGTTATCTTTAATTTAAATCAATCCTATAATACCAATCAGAAACACAAGTACACAAGCGACACTTTAGACGTTTCGCATAAGCGTTCTCATTATTCACATGATTTAAATTGTTAGTTTAGAAATCCCAACTACTGCAACCCATGAACCTCCGGGAACTAGCAAGCTAAACTCGTAGACATTTACTAAGCCGCTAGGCCACTTACAATCTAGGACCGCTTTGTGGAGGTTTGTTGATTTTAATTAAAAAAGGTGCTTAGGATTTTTACATTCAAAAGGTTTCAATTGCGTACATATAGTTTTCATACCGTTACATTTTATCAGATTTTTGCATGCAATAAACATGTTGCAAAAACCAAAAATAAAATTCACCACATGAAAATAAACACAAAAGCATGCTTAAAAAGAAGTAAATAATAAAGCAATAGAACTTGATTTCCTATTATCTACAACATGCTTAATTTCACAATTAATAAATCACGCATCATATGAGAACAGATAAAAAACCAATTGAGACCTTGATACGATCCTCGCCAGGAAGGGTTAGATCGCAGCCCAGGAACTCGAACGAAGGACTCAGACTCGACGCGGAAGCAAACTGAACACTGAAGATGGAAGATC
>JAPKLW010000155.1:403016-431803 GCA_026898455.1 Plectranthus barbatus | reverse complement strand
CATGCATCACAGATGGAGAAACCCTAGAACCTGTTTAGGGTTCTAGCTTAGCATATTGAAATTAAACATCGCAAGGAAAAGTACAGATTGCATTAAAAACATAAAGTAAAGGTTCAACAAAAAGTAAAGAGGAATTCTAACAAAAACTTTAAAGAAAACATAAAATAAAGTATGGAAATAAAAGATGGGCTCCTAATTCTGAGCTATTGAAGAGTTTATATAATAGTAGGGTTGAGATATCTTCAAAAGGTATGATTGATTGCTTCCAAATTGATGTATATCTTGTTCCCCAAGCAATTCTCGCCCAAAATATATGAAAATCTCGCCAAATCTCGGCTTTCATGTCTGCCCCGGCCGAGATGGAAAATTCGGCCCGGCCGAGATGGTTTTCGTTTCGGTCGAAACAGAGACGTTTCCGCCACTTCCGACCCTTCTGCGCAGTCTCACGGTTTTGGCCATAACTTTTGCGTCCGAACTCCGATTGATTCGATTCCAGTTGCGTTGGAAAGCTAACTCAAAGATCTTTCAAATGCCATGCTCCATTAACTCAGATTCTAACGGTGGAAGAAGTAGTGACTGTTTCTTTGAACATCTGCTACTTTCGGTACGGGTTCTCCATTGGATTTGGCCTAAAACCTGCGAAATCTCACCATGGCAAGCATAATACCCTCTAATATATACTCATGCTCAGTTTATTCAAGAAAATATACTAAAATGCATAAAAGAAAGGAAAAACAATGCGATAAGAGAGTAGAAAAACGAGCTTATCAGGGATGCTCGATGAACTGGGTTACACAATCAAGGTGGAAGCTAGGACTTTGAAGGTGTGCAAAGGATCCCTGGTCTTGATGAAAGGAGCTCGAAGGAATGGAATATACACTCTGATGGGGAGCAAGGTGATCGGGTGGCTTCGATAGTGACGGTTGACAAGTCAGTACTGTGGCACAGGCGACTCGGTCACGTTAGTAATAGGGGGCTACAAGAGTTATCGAAGCAAGATTTGTTGCTCGGGAATAACATCAGAGAGTTGGATTTCTTTGAGAATTGCATCTATGGGAAATCTCATCGGGTAAAGTTCGGAGTAGGTCGACAGAGAGCTCGAGAAACTCTGGACTACATCCACTCAGATCTATGGGGACCTTCAAGGGTCAGATCGAATGGAGGAGTGAAGTACTTCATGAGCCTCATTGATGATCACTCAAGGAAGGTGTGGGTCTACATCTTGAAGAATAAGAGTTATGTTTTAAAGACCTTCAAGAAGTGGAAAGTTCTGATAAAAAATCAGACTAGAAGGAAGGTGAAGGGGCTGCGAATTGACAATGGCCTTGAGTATTACTCGAAGGAGTTCGAGAGGTACTGTTTGAAGCACGATATTGCGAGGCACAAGACAGTGGCAGGAACACCTCAGCAGAACGGATTCGCAGAGAGGTACAATCGGACGTTGCTGGAGGGAACAAGGTGCTTGCTGTTTAGTGCGAAGTTAACCAAGCCATTCTGGGCAGAAGCAGTGACTACTGCAACTTATTTGATCAACCGGTGCCCCTCGACTGCACTAGGTTTCAAGACACCTGAAGAAATATGGTTTGGTCATCCTCCGAATTTTAGCAACCTTAGAGCTTTTAGTTGTGTGGCTTATGCAAACATCAAAGAAGATAAGCTTGGGAGGAGGGCATTTAAATGCATATTCATTGGGTACCTCGAAGGTGTGAAGGGATACAAGTTATGGTGTCTCGAACCGGATATAAGAAAGTGCATCATTAGTAGGGATGCGGTGTTCAAGGAGGAGCTGATAGGAAATCTAGATAAAGGGGCTGATGAACGGGAAAATATTCTTGAGAACAAGGTGGTGCTTCAGAGGAACAGTCTGACAAGGTCAAAAGAAATAGATCAGTTGTTGAGATTGAGGTAGAGCCGACAAGTGGGTCGAAGAGTGCACCATAGGTGGATGGCAAGATCGAGGTGGTTCGAGGGTCTGGTGCGCTTCAAGATTATAATCTCACGATAGATAGAGAACGAAGGCAGATAAGACCTCCCACTCGTTTTGGATATATTGATGTAGTAGCATATGCCTTCATTATAGCGGAAGAGGTAGAGCTGGATGAGACTAAGCCGAAGAGCTATACCGAGGCCATAAGTTGTAAGGAGAGGCTTAAGTGGCTCGATGCCATGAAGGAGGAGATGGACTCCTTGAAGAAGAATAACACCTGGGAGTTGGTGGATAAGTCGGGGGAGAAGCAATCGATAGTTTGCTGTAAATGGATCTTCAAGAAGAAACAGGAGGTTTCTGGGGTTAGATTCAAGGCTATACTAGTTTCTAGAGGCTTCACGCAACGGGAAGGTGTGGATTATGGCGAGGTGTTTGCCCCAGTGGTGAAACAAAGGTCTATAAGGCTAATATTTTTGTTAGTTGCTCGGTACGATATGGAGTTGGAGCAACTGGATGTGAAGACCACATTTCTGTACAGAGAGCTGGAGGAAAGGATCCTTATGACGCAGCCCGAGGGTTTCAAGGAAGCTCGTAGTGGGGAGAATGTGTGTCTACTCAAGAAGTCATTGTATGGATTGAAGTAGTCTCCAAAGCAGTAGAATAGGCGATTCGACAAGTTTATAGTTCAGCAGGACTTTGTTCGATGCAAACACGATTCATGTGCGTATTTTCGAGGTGAAAATGTGGAAACTCGAATCTATCTACTGCTGTATGTAGATGATATGCTGATAGCGAGTCGAGATAAGCAAGGGATAGCCGAACTGAAGGAAGCTCTGAGTCAGGAGTTCGAGATGAAGGATCTTGGTTGTGCTCGAAGTATTCTGGGTATGGAAATAGTTCGAGACAGGGCTCGAAGAAGACTCACATTATCTGAAGAGGGATACTTGATGAAAGTTCTTGAGAGGCATGGAATGAAGGATATTAAGCCTGTGCTCACTCCTTTAGTAGCTCATTTCAAGTTGAGTGTTGTTGGGAAACTCGACGAGGAGGAACGAGAGCTTATGAAAGGCGTTCCTTATGCGAGCATTTTGGTTCGTTGATGTATGTTATGGTCTGTACAAGACCGAATCTTGCTTATGCTCTCAGCATGGTTAGTAGGTTCATGATCGAACCTAGGAAAGAGCATTGGGCGGCTCTAAAGTGGGTCTTCAGGTATGTTCGAGGAACAGTTGGGAAGAGTCTAGTCTTTGAGGATGATGGTTCGAGCTCAAGGCTCCCAGTTGAAGGATTTGTAGACTCGGATTATGTAGGATGTATGGATACAAGGAAGTCATTGACGGGCTTTGTGTTCACATCATATGGAATGGCGGTTAGTTGGAGAGCAAGTCTGTAGAGGGTAGTTGCCTTATCTTCGACGGAGGCGGAGTACATTGCCTTGACCGAAGTGATTAAGGAAGTTCTGTGGTTGCTCAGATTCATGAATGAACTGGGAATTAATCAAGGGAAGATGAAGATCTCCTGTGATAATCAAGGTGATTTGTAGCTAGCGAAGAATGATGTTCATCATGAGAAAACTAAGCACATCTATGTGAAGTTCCATTTTATAAGAGATGTGGTTGCAGCCGGAGAGGTCGAGCTGCACAAGGTCAATACCCTCGATAATCCTGCGGATATGATTATGAAGCCAGTTCCAAGTACTAAGTTTGAGTACTGTTTGGAACTGATCAAACTGTTGAAGACGAACTGAAGAGGATGTGTCAAGCCGAGGTGATATTGAGCCTAAGGTGAAGAATTGTTGAAGTAGTCTCAATATAACTCAAGGAGACTAGTTTGATAATTGTGGGTAGAGCCGTATAGGTTGAGGAACTCGATAAGCAGTTCGAGTTGGATAAATATGGAAAAGATATGGTGTATATTTTATTTTCTTGTTGAACAAGATTTATCCTAATTAATATTAGATTTGGATAAGTATAAATCTATCGCAGATAGACTTACTTTTAGATATATCTTAGCATATCTAGGTTTTATATTCCTTATGTATCTAGGAATATCTCCCTATAAATACCCCTGCTCCCACCAATTGTAATTGTTCAATACTTTGTATTATCTTCACCATAATAATATCATCATCGAGGAGGGTTGAAGAGTGGACGTAGAGCATAGCTCGTACCACTATAGTAAAAACCTTAAATAGCCATTTTTAGTATTTAAAAACCCTAAATGACCATTATTATGTACTTATTCAAGAAATAGCCATTTTTGCTAAATTACCCTTACTTTTCAATTTTCATCTCTACTAATCAAAATAAAATAAAAAACATATTACAAATAAAATTTTTATTATGTTTTAAGTTCAGTATTTTATTTGAGTTTCAAACGAAAAAAACCGCAAACGGTACAATTCCAAATCGTTATTTATCTTTTTTTGATTTCATTTTTTAATTATTATTATATATATTTTATAATAAATTTATTAAATAAATAAATATGTTTTAAATTATATTTGATAAAAAAGTAATGAAAATCCAATAAATACTCTACAACAACCTTGTTAAGAAAACTTATTTTTATAACTATTTTTATTATATAATATTTTAATAAGATTTATTTGTTGGGTAGATATAGGTATAAATATATTGAAATACATTGTAAACTAATATATTAAGAGTTGGTCTCCTGAGAGACGGTCTCATTATTTTTTTATTGTGAGACGGATCTTAATACATCATTTCAATAAGTTAAATACATCATTTCATTTTTAAGAATTACATTATTTGCAACAAAGAAATACATCATTTGCGATAAAGAAATACATCATTTCATTAAACACATATCACAATAAAAATGATGAAACATCATTTGCAATAAAAAAATATATCATTTCATTAAATTCGTCTCAAAATAAAAATGATGAGACCGTCTCATCTGAGACTTTGCCATATATTAATAAAAATGAATTTTCAGAAATTTTTTATTTCAAATAATTATTAGAATATCCTTTAATTCTATATTAAAACATAAAAAGAAATTTATTATTTAATATAAATGATGAAATAATACTAAACATAAATTATGTCAGGCTAGGAAACCGTAAAAATTAAAAAACTTGAAAAAACAAGTTTATTGTAAGGGTATTTGTGGAAGTTTACATGAATTTGACTATTCTTTGCATATATATATATATATAATAGTGGCTATTTAAGATTTTTAGATAAGGAAATTGGCTATTTTCATATATTTGCACATAAATTTTTGTGTTCTTTATTTTCGGTTAGTTATTTGCGTGTCTGCAATCACTTCAATTCACAACAATTATTAATTAAACTTTTGAGTTATTGGATCTCTACCATGTTTGATAGGGATCGGAATTATAAATTCATACATTTATTTGTGCAAACATTCTAAAGATTTATACATATTTATTAGAAAATTAATTAAATAACTATTTTATTAATAAAACGAGAAATATTATTTATTATTAATTCAAACATTAAAACAATGCTACCACAGTAGTGATAGAATACAGTGAATACTACATTGATTGCTGCCATAATATGATATAAATTTATTATTATTATTATTATTATTATTATTATTATTATTCCATTAAATATGTATTTGTTCATAATTATTTTATTTAAAAAAAGATCGTTAAAAATAATAATAATATATCAAATTAAATCTCAAATAATTAATTAAATCTTTATTGCCAAATCAAAAAAATATTAATATTTATTAAGTTAAGTATTAAAAATACTGCTATCATGGTGGCATTTGAGCATTGTTATTATCTAAATTTAATTATCATTAAATCAGATGTTAAAACGATGGCATTCATGGTAGTGCTAGAATATTAAATTGATTGCTATCATGATTATTTGTCTTAAATTATAGTATATACTGCATGCGGAATTAAATATTGGCCTAATTAAAGGTATATTGGAGGTGTGATTTCACTACAAATTTATTTCTTGGAAGCTTTCCTTTCGGAGTAAGTGTTAGAAATTAATGCTAGTTATTTATATGCCAATTTTGGTGTGTCGTACCAATTTAAAAATCAGTTAATTCACCTTGACCTGGTTAAAGTAAATTCACATTTATAATATTGTATAGGTTAATTGAATTGTAATAGATAAAAAAATTGCTCTATCTGGATGACATCATTCGAGGATTGATCCAGCCAATTTTACAGAGAAGCGTACTCGCTTGGCAGAACTTACAAGGAATTAGTTGGAAAGCTTTCAATCAGAAGAAACTTCATATTTTATATGAACAAGAGCTTCTCCGAGAACTAATAACTAAGTCAACTGAAAAATGGCCGTTCTTACAAGAAGTACACATCACTTAAAAGGTCTGAACAGCTACAGACCTCATAAGGAGTGTACAACGGCTAGAATACGAAGCACACTCCACAAATTCAAAAACTTATAAATACTCAAGATGAGTATCAATTTAAAAGCTTGGCCAATCCATAAGAAAAGGTTGAGAGGTTTGAATATCAAAAAAAGATAAAACTGATGAGTATCAGTTACAAGAGCTGAAGACACTACAAAAGCTATCAATGGAGTTAATCGCACATCAGAAGTAGTTTTGAAGTCATAAATTGTCAGAGAACAGGAGACTCTTGGCACTCTTTGCTAGATTTATTTTATGGAGTTTACTCTGTTCTAAAGGTGAATTCGAAGACCGATTTCTAAACTCTTTTCAGAAATCGACTCACACATCAACTACTGATCGTTCTGTGAGAAATTCAAGCTCACACCAATAATTCCAGAGAGAGGCCTAGAGATGCGCTTGTGGTAAAGCCGATAAACCTCAACAGATTAGAAGAAAGTGGACCATATAGCTGAAGGACGTATGCGCTTCCTGCGACTGCTATAGACCAGTGGCATCACTTGTAAACCGGTTCTAGTGATTTTTTATCCTAGTGCTCATCGAAGAGTGGACGTAAGATCGTCTGACATCCGAACCACTATATAAATTCTCTGAGTCTTTTTCCACTTTCCACATTGTACTCTTTAGTTTTGCGTGCTCATTTTAAAACCTAAGAACTCACAAGTTGGAGTATATCTCAAAACTAGTAAAGTAATTCATATGAACTAACAATGCTTTCAAAATCTCAACTGAATTGAGTAAGAGTCAGCTAGAACCACCACTTTTTTGATTAAATACTTCCACCGCACGTTTATACTCTGATGTTTTGGGGACAATAATTAGTTATCGTCCTTGTTGGCATAGATTCGATAATCGTAACTAGGAAACATGTGGAAATTTATGAGGCTTGACACAGTGATGTGCCTACGTCTTCGGGGCGAGAGAGAGTGAGCTTTCATTATAAAAATGTAGAATTACATATTATAAGGTGTATCATTGTGTATCTCAAAGAAAAGATGGGAGGGACAGTTCCTTGAGAACTCATGTTTTGCGGTGTCTTAAACTCTTGTGATGTTTAGTCATTCGGTGATGTTTCTATTTGTTCATGTCTCCTTTTCCCGTATATCCCCTTTTTTTTACCGCATTTTCCTCTTTCTCTAGACCTTTCCCGCTATTCGTTAGAAAATGAGAGTTTTTATACATCATTTTATTAGACTCTTTTTAGTTCCGTTATCACAATCGTGTCTCCTTTAGGACAAATATGTAGGGATTTTTACTGCTGTGAACTGAATCACAAAACCCATATAAGTTGGATCGTTCATAGATATTGAAAAAATTACTATTCGACTATGCATGCTCTTATGAATTTAATGTGATGGTTTTAGGGTTACGTTTTGATCTGTAGAGTCTAAATCTTATTCATGCGTTATCCAGATATGATTCCTCCACGCGTAAAATTCGAATCTGGGGAAATAGAATAAATATTTTATAATTTAATTCAAGTCTCAAATTGAAACAAAAGAACAAAATCTTATTCTCCATATCAGGTTTCCATATCTTTATTTCTTTACTTTTCCAATCTCGCTACTGGTGAGGATTCCACGAGATTGCACAACACGAGACGGAGTTGAATTCCTTCTCCTCCTACAGCAATAGGTGCCACCCCCTTGCTCTCTCTCTAGGGTTTCTGTGTTTTTGAACTTATGAAATCTGAGAGGAGAATGAGCTATTTATATTATTAGGGTTAAAACTCTAATGGGCTCTCTTAAGCAATTTGTTGAGCCAGACCTGAGACCTGATGCAAATAATAAAGTGGGCCTATGAATTAATTAATTACCATGTCAACAACCCAAGGCATAAATAATTAAATAATATTAATTCATTCCACCAGAAAATTAATATTAACCTACCCCTTTATTACCACATTATGAGAACGTGTTGCATCGACTTGGTGAAACCCATGTTTAAGATTACTGGACATTTATTAATTAATTATAGCTTCTGACAAGCTTAACATAATTAATTAATATCGTATTTTCCTAAGTAGTACCACTCAAACATTATCATCTGTGTTTGAACTTAATCACCCTGCAGGACTTTATCATGACGAACCTTATAGTGCTCCTTAGGGAATGTCCCAATCCTAATTCTCAGATAAGGTAATCTAACTCCAGTCATCAGAACGTTATACATGAACTGTTGACACCCAAGATGCGGTTATACAAGCACATTAAACAGGCTCTCCATCAAGGCAAGTCAAAGTGACAAACAACCCGTGCATACTTCTGAACCTTCGTTAGGATTCAGACTTACCCAAGTAATGATATCTTGTTTCTTATTAAGTCAGACAGAATAACAAGTCTCGTTGTGGTCCTATCAATACGCAACCGCACATACCAGCATATCAAGTGATCAAGACAAATTACTTCTTTCCAACTATGTTGCAGCCTACAAAGACACGTGCCGTATTTCTCGTCGAGATGGTAATCTCATCATCCTTCAGCACTTTCCCTGGTGTGAACCCCTGCATAGTGTAACAAACGTGATCAGTAGATATACCTAAACATGTTTTCGTTACATATGCTAAACATGTTTCCGTTATATATGCAAAAGATATACCTTGTCCTTTGACACCCTAACAAATCACCTTCCCTTTGCATCTAATAAATTTTTTTTTTGAAGTGACACCTATCTTCTGCCTTCCACTTGACTTCTTCTCATTAGCTCTACAATCAATCAAGTTTTCAAGCTGTTTCTCGATCACATCTTGCAATATGGCCAAACTGGCTTTAAAACCTGATAATGTATAGTCCCATCACCCATGATGGTTTAGAGAATTGATCTGTTATAAGGTCACTAAGTAACTCATGAAAAGTATACTCTCTTTTCTTAGCAGCAATCTTCTTAAATTAATAGTAGGAATGGGATAGAGAGTTCAGGATGATATCAATTTGAGCTTAATCATTGATACTTCCACCTCTACGCGTGAACCCATTCATGATATTGACCATGATCATCACGTGTAGTGTCAACAAACTTCTATCAATCATTCTCTTTCATATAAGGTCTTTCACAAGATCACAACTGACAGTTCGCTCCACTTTCCCACACACTGCTGCAAGATCTTTTGAGATCTGAACAGTGCTACAAAATCCCATATACTCGAGCTTCAATTTTTTAGATAGGTTATCTATGATCAGCTTATAGGCAAAATCATTAGATGCCACCCATCTATCATCAAATTCTTGCTCAAATTCAGGGACCTCATGATAACGAGGGGCAAGTGGCTTCATGGTCAGAACATATGCATGTTGCTTAGTCAATAGAATGTACTCAATGCAATATCTCCAGTCCAGAAAATTAGGACCAATTAAGGGGTTGAGAGCGAGAATATGATCAACAGTTGATATAGACATATCTGAAACAAATAAAGGAACAAATAACAACATATATGCAGAACATTCAAAACAAAATGCATTGTAACCTTTGGATAAACCATTACATTGTTTCCACTAATAGCCCAAGGAATCCCACCACAAGCTACACTCGTAGTCGTTTACGATATAACCCTCAAACAGACCAGCATGCCTACCTTAATGAGTGCAACCCAATCCTTTAATTTCATACCATGTCAGGAATCCTTAGACACATGAAATTAATAATTAGTGGCATACTTAGACCAAGCCATCTACTGAAAACAGGGAAGCAACAACAACATTATATTCACAAATGCTTCTAAGCAACTAACCACAATTCTAACTCTAACCACAAGAGATTGATTTGGCATGCATACTAGACCCATACCGCAAGACTCTCATAACCTTTGCTATCTTTAATTTAAATCAAACCTAGAATATCAAAGAGAAACACAAGTACACAAGCGACACTTGTTGACGTTTACGCATAAGTGTTCTCACTATTCACATGATTTAAATTATTTGTTTAGAAATCCCAACTACTGCAACCCATTAACCTCCGGGAACTAGCAAGATGCACTCGTAGAAGTCTACTAAGATAATAGGCCCATTTACAGTCTAGGACCGCTTTGTGGAGGTCTGTTGATTTAAATTAAAAAATACGCTTAGAATTTTTAAATTCAAAAGGTCTCAATTGCGTACATATAGTTTTCATGTCGTTACATTTTACTAGATTTTTGCATGCAATAAACATGTTGCAAAAACCCAAAATATAATTCACCACATTAAAATAAACACAAAAGCATGCCAAAAAATAGTAAATAATAAAGCAATAAAACATGGTTTCCTATTATCTACAACATACTTAATTGCACAATTAATAAATCACGCATCATATGAGAATAGATAAAAAACCAAATAAGTCCTTGTGGCCCCAAAAATAAAATAAGACCTATTCTATTACAAAATGGAATAAAATAAAAGTCTTCAAGTATTCTGGGCCTTCAAGTCTCAAAATTGAACCACACTGGGCTTTAGGGTGTAGGGTTTGAGTCTACGATGGACAATACGAGTTTCCATTAATGAATTTCTTGCCAAGGATCGTTCGTAGGATACCAGGAACAAATTTCAATTAAATAAACCATGCGATCCTATGCATGCTCCTACAAAATTAATTCCAGAGGATGGATTTAGAGAATACCTGATTTCACCGTTTGATCTACAGATCTAGATCGGAGCCAATAACGATGAAATAGATCTGGATCTGAATTTGAATGCCGGCGATGAACAGTTGTTCCTACAGATCTGATCTTCTGATCTGTTCCCTTGCTCCTTGGAAATCTGGTGAGGATTATCTACCAAGTTGAATCCGAGATCTGGAGGAATCGATCAGTTCCTCCCACAGATTGCCGCCGCCGTTCTCTCTCTCTATTTTCAATATACTGAAAAATCTAACTTGATCTGATAGAGAGAAGGCCTATATATAGAGTTAGGGTTTTGAGAAACCCTAACCCTAGTGGGCTTTGAGCAGTTCATGGGCTAGACCAGGGACCAGATGCAAATAATAAAGTGGGCCCTCTTTATTAATTAATCCTTCCTTGTTCAACCCAGAACATAATTAATTAATAAAATATTGTTTTAACCCTCACCATGGTAACAATGCTGACTCGCCCCTTTATTACCACGTTATTAGGAACGGGTTGCACCAAACTAACATGATCCACATATTTAAGGTTTTAACATTCATTCATTAATTTGGCTTATGACAATCAACCATAATTAATTAATCTCTTATTTCCTGAGTAATACCACTCACTCCTTTTCACTTATGCCTGAATTAAATAATTCAACCTGCAGGGTTTAGCATAATGAACCTTGTGAGCTCCTCGGGGAATGTCACCATCCTGAAACGGATATGCTTACCTAAACGTCTAGCCTAAGCAGGCCACACACAAATTGCCAACACCCAAAATACGAGTATTAGAGTACAAGAAAGACTCGCCACCATGATTTACAACTGTGGTAGGAGAGTGAGTAGTCAAAAGATACTCTCAACTGACTACTCTCTCCTACCACAGTTGTAAATCAAAAGATACCTTTGACAAGCAAAATGCAAAAGAGAGTAGTCAGTTGAGAGCCCACAAAAGAGAAGAATCTTAAAAGCTCTCAACAGCAAGTGTCGAACATTGAATATCTGACACTGCATTCAAGAGATTCCTTTACTTCATTCCAGGATCAATCATTGGGATACCTTCCATCATAGGAAGCATCCAACAGTCACATCTCTGAAAAGAGATTGACTATCACGGGCTGTTGCCAAAAACCCCAGAAAAGTTTGGGAAGGAACTCTAAAGCTTCCATTATAGCAGAGAGGAGTTTTACGAAGGTGTGCCCTTGACTTCTCCGCAGCTGCCGACCGAAGAGATCGAATTAACGGAGGATAGCTTTGTAGTGGCTGGCTCGAAAGCTCATCGCCTGCTACAAGTGTTCGGCGATTCCTTGTACTTCAAATATCTTTTTAGTGAAGTTCTCAGCGATACGGCTGAGGAGTGGACGTAGATCTTGTAGATCAAACCACTATAAATCTTGTGTTCTTATTTAGTGTTTTATTGTTTATGTTCATCAATTTAAAACCTAGCAACCCCAAGTTGCTAGAGTATACCTCTGAAACAATCGTAACTTCAACCTCCGAGCTAAATATTTAGAAAAGATCTAAGTGCAAGATAAACTTATTATTCCGCTGCATTTGCTAAATAGCCTTTGGGTACTTATCACGACTCTGATCAGGGACCAACATTACTTGGATTTCAAGTTCACCAATCTTCTGAGGGAATTTTTATCCATCAGAGGAAGTATACGAATGAATTCATCAACAAGTTTTATCCGGAGAAGATAAAGACACTTAGAATTTTGATGAGTCCAAGTGTTCAGATCACAACAGATAAAGAAGGAGAACCTGTTGGTCCAACAAGTTTCAAAGGAATTATTGGATCCTTGCTATATCTGACAGGCAGCATGCTGATATTTCTTATGTTGTTGGAGTATGTGCGAGATTTCAAGCTAATCTGAAGAAATCACACAAGGAGACTACTAAAAGGATTGTACGATACCTGAAGTACACTGAGTTACTAGGATTTAGTATCCTAGATGTGATGAGATTACTCTCAGTGGTTATTCAGATTCAGACTTTGGAGGATGCCGAAATGATCACAAAACTACCACTGGTACATATTAGTTTCTAGGTCACAAACTGATAAGCTAGTTTAGCAAGAAGCAACATTCTGTTGTGACCTGCACTATAGAAGCTAAATATGTGGCCGCTGTAAGTTAAGCTCAAATTTTATGGATCAAGCAGCAACTAATGGATTATGAAGTCAATTCGGGTTGAGTGCCGATCTTCTGCGACAACAACAGTGCAATGTGCATCACAAAGAATCCAGATCATCATTCCAGAACTAAGCACCTTCACATGCGACATCATTTCATCCAAAACCACGTGGAGAAGAAAGATATCTTGGTGGACTATATCAGAACAAAAGATCAGCTAGCAGATATCTTCACCAAGCCTTTCCCAGATGATAGATTTAGGGAGTTATGCATCAAACTCATTCTTCCAAAGTTTAAGAAGATTATCTCTGGAGAAGAATGAGTCCAAACTCTCATTCTTCATTTTTTTAGTTTTTCTAACAATGAAGCGGAATAAAACAAAGTCCAAGCTTTCTTCAAAAAATCTAAAGCTTGGACTCAATTTTATTCTTAAAAGTCATTCTTTCTTCAAAAAATCTTTCCAACTCTAAATGGCGTTTATTCTTATTCCAGTGGAGTTCAAGCGAGATGCTTTTGAGCAGAGAGATCATGTAGTTGCTTAACTAGAAGAGAGAATCGTCACCCTAAGATGATTCTCATACTCTTCGGTTCTCCTCTCACAGTGAGGATCCTACCTCAAAATCAAGAGGACGTTGGATATCCCTTCCACCATGCCAATGTTTCTCCCTTGTTGAAGATATGAAGGATTGTCACGTGGGTCGAAGGAGGATTTTCCCTATGTCACAAGAAGTCGAAGGACTTCTTGTTGGTTTAAACCTAGTCAAGCTTCACCACAATTTGTACGATGTTGAGTAGTAAGATCACTCTTTCTCCTCTACTCCATTTGTTGATGTTTACGAGGGAGAAAGATATGGATGAGATTGAGGAAGAGCTGAAGAAGGCAATCTTGGTCATGCTTTGCTTCCTGTTGGGGAGCTAGTCGCAGCACATCGAAAGCACAACTTGTCACAACAGCTTGTGCTACACCTATGCTAGCGTCGACCCAGAGGAGAGGCCGTGCAAGTGCTGATACTTGCAGTGTAGACAAGCGTCACTATAGTGCAAGTGGTGAGACTTGCTTATGGTGGCTGTTGTGGATAGAGACAAGTGGTGTGACTTGTCCCCATGGGAGCTCCGCCATAAACAAGTTGTGAGACTTGTTTAGGCAAGGATGAGGTGAGCTGACGTTTCTTGGGAGTTTCCTGATCCCAAGCACTAGCTTCAGCAGAAGAAGATAGAGTGTAGCAGTCATCACTTACAGAACACTAAGTTTATTACTTTCATCGTACTTGTAATTTACTATTTTTCATAAAGTTGTAAACAAATCAATGAAATAATATAAGTTTCTACTTATTTTGAACACAATAACTCGTCTCAAAATTATTCGCCTCACCTTAACTGAATTTACACATTCATGTGAAATTAGAATATTTTTCGCCCTCAAATTTTAATCGAGAAATATCACGCTTGTTGAGGGAGAAGATTCATAGGGCAGGCTTTGTGTTAAGGATGTCAATTTTTGAGTATTAAAACCAGTTAGAATAACCATTGTAAACTCGAAAAACTGATCCTTCACCAGATTTGTGGTGATTTTGAGAACATCAAAAGGGGGGAAATTGTTAGGAAGTATTCATACCCTATAATTGTGTTTTGATTTGTCAAAGACTGTATAGAAACCACAAGTTTAGAAGTGTCTCTAATCTGTTCAAACTTGTAAAGTCCTGTTTAGGATGTCTATCAAGTTGTAATAGGACAGATCAAGACAAACTAGTTTCCGCCGTTTGGACTTCGCAAGGTATTAGAAGAAACTGGGCACATTCCTAAGTACCAGTTGAAGGGATTTTGTTGTCGTGAATTGAATCACTTAATCCATATAAGCTCAGATCGATAATTGGATATAAAAAATAATTACTATGCCTATGATTGATCCTAGCATGCTCCTATTGAATATGCATAAGAAGGTTTATACGAAATACCTGGATTATAGAAATTGAAGAACGCGGTGTGCAGATATTTGATCCTTGATCCTCTTCCCCGTGCAACAAGATTTAATCTTATAAGATGAAGGAATTAAATCTATGAAAATAATAATAATTAATTTCAAAATTGAGGAGAGAGAAGAAGAAAACGATCCTCCAGATTTGATCTTCTGATCTGTATCCCAGCTCCGATCCAAAAATCTGGTGAAGATTCTCTTCAAATTTTGTGCCTATCGAGAAGCAGAATTTCCTCCTCGTTTTCAGATCTAGACGCCTATCACAGCTCCCAAATCTTGGTCTGCTGCTTTGCAACTTATGATCTTGCGGTCTATTATGATCTAAGAACCCGAGGCCTACTTATAGGAAAATCTGATCTCCAGATGGGCTTGAGCTTTCATGGGCCAGACCAGGGACCAGTATGCAAATAGCAAATAAGGCCTATCAATTAATTAATTCCCATATTCTACCCAGAATATAATTAATTAATTAATGTTGATTCATGCCACTAGAGAATCAATATTGTCCTACCTATTTGCTGCCATGTTATGAGGAACGAGTTGCATAGGTTTTGTATATTCCCACATATAAGGTTACAGACATTCATTAATTAATCTTAGCTGTGGCAAACCATTAAATTAATTAACATCTTATATTCCTGAGTCAATCCACTTAACCCTTTTCACTCATGCTTGAACTTAATAAGCCTACATGACTTTAGCATAACGAACCTTTTGAGCTGCTCAGGGAATGTCACCATGCTATACTGGATGTGGTTACCTAGTTCTAGTACCAGACAGTCATAAACAAATTGCTACCACCCAAGATACAGATATACAAGCTCGACTAGAGCCTTTCTCTGCATCTTAAAGTGACACACAATCTGTGTATACTTTTGTACCCTCATCTAGGCTTAGGATCTCATCAAGTCACCAAGATCAAGTTTTTTTTAATGTCAGATAAAGGAATCGATCTTAACTTAGGTCCTATCAATGCGTACCCCCACATTAGCATATCAAGCAACCAAGATAAGTTACTTATTGTTGGGAAAATATTCCTGAACTATCCTTAGGAGTACATTGTAAAAGGTTTTGTTGGATCAAACCTTAGTAGATGGTTGATCATTGCTGAACCTTAGCATAGCTTAGAAACTTATGTAATGTCATGTATAAGGTGAATATTGAGTTGTAATAGAATAGGTCGCTTGAGACACTCTCAGCAAACATCAAAAATAGCTAAAGAGGAAGAAAGCTAGTGATAGCAGAATGCTAAGAAATCAACATTTGATAACACGTCACAGATTGCTAAAGGCGTTAGCAATCGGAAGTCAAAGTAGCAGAAGAACATTTGTTGCGCATCAAATCCAGCAGTATGCTGAAAGATATCCAGCATCCCGTTCCAGAAAAGGCTCAGCAAAGCAAATCTCAACAACTGCTACACCGCCATTCTGACCATCGCGCGAAGACTAGACCTGTCAGAAATTGGTCGGAAAAACCTGTACGAAGACAGAAAAGTTGGTAAAAAGCTACCTGCAATTAAGATGAAAGATCTGTTGTGTCTAAACGGAACTGCCGACTCAAGTTTTGAATAGCCAACTATAAAAGGCAAGTCAAAGGAAGATACAAATGCTGCTCACTCTCTAATGCAAATACACGTACGAAAGATTCCAAAAAGAGGCAGAAATATTGAGAGCAGTTCAGTTGAAAGGCATAATACAGAGACATCTAAAAGCTTTCAACATCTTGAGTGGCTCACTATACATCTGACACTTATCTGAGAGATTCTTGAGTTGATTCAAGAATCTTCAATCATTGGGATCACTTTCCTTATAGAAAGTATCCAGCAGTCAATTTCTCGAGAAGAAATTGATTAGGACGGGCACTGAAGCCGAAAAAGAAGGACAGTTCAGAAGGAACTTTAAACTCTTCCACAGGTGGTAAAAGCGAGTTTTACGAAGGTGCGCCCTTGACTCAGCCGGAGCCACACCTGAGAAGTTCGGAGTATCGAAAGATAGCCGTGAAGTAGACAGACCAAACATCGGCGGCCTGCTTTACAGGAAAGGCAATTCTTTTTACACCGTATACTTTCTTAGTGAAACTCTTAGCGATTCGGCTAAGGAGTGGACGTAGATCATTTGATCGAACCACTATAAACCTTGTGTTCTTTTGCTGGTTACTGTTCTATTACTTTACTACTACGGTGATTTAAACCTAGCAATGAAGTTGTTAGAGTATAACTGCAAGAAGAAACTTAAGCGAACTTGAACAAAAACCCTAAGTTGAGAATAATCTAAATACAAGTAAACGCTACTTTATTCCGTTGCATTTAGTGTGTATATCTTATCGCTACCACGACAACTCTGATCTTGGGGACCAACAAGTGGTATCAGAGAAGGAGGTTGAAAAACCGACAGCTTCTGAGTCGCTTAGGACCTAGATCCTAGTTTTCCTTGAGTTTCTTGTATCTGTGTCTTACATAGCTCAGGTAAAGGCAAAAATAATCAAAATGACGAATCACGCTCTTCCAAAGTACAACAAGGATGGATTTGAAACCTGGAAAAAGAAGGCCATGATCCAGTTGCAGAGCATTCATCCAGAGATGAGGGACATTCTCATGGCTGGTCCTATAGAGATCCTGAAGGTTAACACTGCACCACCTGGACCCGCTGGTGGTCCACCCAGACCTGAGATGGTGAAGAAACCCTACGAGGAATGGACTCTTGAAGACAAAAAGAGAGGCCAGCTGGAGTTTATCACCATGAAACTAATCATGGATTGCCTACCTCCTCTGATGTCTGACAAAGCTCTTGACTACAACACAACAAAAGAGATGTGGGAGTACGTCTGTGAAGTTTCTCAGGAGACGGAACAAATGAAGCGAAACAAGCTACAAGTAGCTGAAGATAAGTACGAATCCTTCGCCATGGTTCCGGGTGAAACCATTCAACTGATGGAAGAAAGATTCAACACAATCATAGGAGAACTCAAAAATGTCGGCAAGACATATGACAAAGGGGAAATGAACAAAAAAATTATATACAAGCTCTATCCCAGAAGTGATTGGTTTGTCAAGATGACGAGCTTAAGTGAAAAGGATCTGAGCAACATGTCTACCGCTGAAGTTTTCACTCAATTAAAGGCACATGAATTCAGTATTCAGCAGTCGAAGAAGAATGAAACTGCTATAGCACACCCAAATGCAACAAGTGCTGGAACTTAAGAGGACGTAGCATACTTCGTCAAAAAGGACAGAAACAAATGGAAATCTCCTAGGAAACCGTTCTATAATCAGGAGAGATCAACACCAACAACACCGACAAAGGAGACTCCCTCAACTTCTAACTCAAACAGTGAAAATCAAAAGATAGACGAGTTGGAGGAGCAGATGAAGAAGATACAAAAAATGATTTTGGAAGCAAAGGCCGAAAAGGAGGCAAAAGCAACCTCGATACAGCATCCTACTGAGAAAAAGATAAGGACATGTTTTGAATGCAAATCCCCTGATCACTTGAAGCATGATTGTCCAAAAGTAAGTCCTGAAGAAAGAGAACGTTTGTGGCAAAGATTTGAAAGACGAGCAGTTCGAGCTGTGACAAAGGCGTTGCTGACGCGGACAGAAGTCCCAGATATTCCTGAGAATGAAGAGGAATATTACCCCACTAACGAGGAAGAGGAAGCCTTGATGGTCTTCATGGCAAGAATCGTTGAGAATTGTGAACTATCTGCTAATGCTGAGCAACCTTCCGAATCGGCCCTAGCAGTCGACAATCAAGAGGTAACATCTATAGTTAATACTTCATGCTCAGCACACACATTTGAATCGAAGGATTCCTTCTTCGATTCCAAGAAGATTATCTTACCTAGAACTTTCAAAGGTATACACATTGAAAAATGCAATCGTAGAAGATAATTCTTCACTCAAACAGAAAGTCATAAATCTGACGGACGAAGTCGAAAGACTAAGGTCTGATAGCGAGGAGCTATCAAGACTTAGAACTAAATTTTCTGAACTCTCTGAAAAATTCAAAAATCTTGAAAAAGAAAATCTGATTTTGAAAAACAAAGCCAATGAGAAGTGTTGCTGCGCGTATATGACTAGTCAGGATATCTTGAATAACCTGATAAGCCAACAGAGACGTCACGGTGACCGATCTGGCATTGGCCACAGTTGTCATGACGAAGATGAAACTTCGAGGTAAAAGAGAAATATCACTTTTGTTTCTGCCGGAAAAAAATTTAGTGATGGTAAAGAGAAGGATACATTAGTTGTTGAATCATCAAATGCTAAGCAGATCGCTCAGCAGAATATCAAGCAATCTGCTGGACCCAAGCAGAGTGTCAACCACTATTCTAGTCCTCAACAAAAAGTCAAGCAGAATGTAAGATTTCAGCAGAGTACCACAAGAGATACTGAATCTCAGCAAAGTTCTCAATTTAGGTCTACTAAGCAGAACTATTCAGCAAACTCAAGGACAAAGGCTGAGCATCATGTTTCTAATGCTATGAAGCCAAATCCTATCCTTTCTCGGGGAAGACACACTGAATATCATTAAGTGAAACCCCAGTACTATAATTACACACCACATAGGAGAAACATCTATTTGAGACCCGAGTCCAGATACGTGTATCATCAAAGGACGATGAAGGTAAAGAAGCACAACACACAACCACATCCACACGCACACCAAAAGGTTGAGAAGGTTGACAAAATGGATCTCAAGGAGAAAACCTTGAAGATTACCAAAATGTGGGTTCCAAAAGGAACAATGACCTAAGCTAATCCTTCAGGACCCGACGCGAAATGGGGACCTAAATCAACCTAATTGTTCTTGCAGGATTAGGATTCAAGTGCGAAGACATCTAGCATGTCAAATGAGTGGATCCTAGACAGTGGTTGTTCTGCGCACATGACAGGAGACGAAGACCTGTTCTCAGATATTCAGAAATCATATGGTCCTTCTGTCGTGTTCGGAGATAATAGTAAAGGAAGAGTACTTGGCAGAGGATGTATAGAGTGCAATGGACTAAGGATTGTCAACGTGGCTCTCGTATCAAACCTCAAACATAATTTACTAAGCATAAGTCAACTATGCAAAAATGGGTACACAGTATCTTTTATTCATTCAGGTTGTTCTATAGCTGACAATGCTACAGGAGAAGTAAAACTTCGAGGAATCCGGAAAGGAGGTCTTTATGTTATCGATTGGCAAAGTGGCCAACAACATTTATGCTTTCTAGCTCTGAGCAAAGAAGAAACCACATGGCTATGGCACAAAAGGTTAAATCATTTGAATTTTAAAACCATTAACCATATTGCCAGAAACGAGCTTGTCGCAGGTCTACCTGATGACATCACATTTCGTAAGGAAGGAGTATGCAAAGCCTGTCAACAAGGGAAGCAGACCAAAGCTTCGTTCCACTCCAACCCAGAGAAAAATACCTCAAGCAGGATTCTTGAATTATTGCACATGGACCTATTTGGACCAGTCACTCCACCCTCTATAAGTAAAAAGATATATACTTTAGTGGTAGTTGATGACTATTCTAGGTACACATGGGTTTGATATGTGCGTAAAATGACCTATTTTTCAATATGTGAGCGTGCATGTTTGTGGTCATTTTACCCTCATATCATATACTTTCGTTGTTCTTTTGTCTTGTTCTAGTATTTTCGTGTTTGAAATGTTGTAGGACGTGTTTTGGGCATAAAACAACACTTTTGGATGAGTTTTGGATGAAAATCGCCTGAACAAGGAGTCAAAAGGAAGCAGGATCGACCGAGCAGAGCAGGAAGGGTGCAGGGGGCATTTCAGAGACTTCGCTCGGCCGAGCCAACTTGGCTCGGTCGAGCCAAGCCCTTCAGAGAGGTGGCTCGGCCGAGTCAGAACGTGATTTTCAGCATTTGGCAATTTTCAGCATGGCTCGGGCGAGCCAACTTGGGTCGGGCGATCCGAGGCCCTGTTTGCTCATTATAAAAGGGGGAAAACGGTTATTTTCATAACTAATTCATAACTTTTTATAATTTTGAATAACCACCTCCTAAATTCTCTCTACGATTCCCATTTACATCTATTCCAAAACCTCACCCAAGGTATCAAGGAGCTAATTCATCAATCCTTGGAGGAGAATTTAAGATCCAAGGGGGTAGATCAAGACCTAGCAAATCCAATTGGGGAAGATTTCACTTTCTACTTATCAATTGTAATGGATGTATTTGATTTCAACTTAGTATTGTTAAAATTGAGAGGTATGTTGCTCTAATTCAATGTGGATGTTGATTTGAACAAAGATGCATGAAGATTAGGTTTGATAATTGTTTGTTTACTTTCCTATGAGGGGTATATTTGCACTTGAGCTTGTTTCTTGCCTATTAGGTGTAGGTAATAGCCAGCCTTTAGGTAGTTGATGTGAACGTTGCAGCCAACACGCGGGCGGAATCATCGTGATAAGTGCATAATCTTATAATTCTAGTTCCAATCCATGTGCGGTGCTAGGATTGTAGGGCGATAATTGACGGTCGATTGGGAGTGGCATAGGAGTTAATAACGTAGTTGTTTGCAATTCCTAGTGTCATCTACCGCTAGTTATCCGTAGCAAGTGACTAGCGACATTAGTGTCGGTTGCTCAACCTCATAGGAATTAAAATTTGTTTACATCAATGATTAACCTAATTGGATTACATCTACGTTTATTTTAACATCCTATCTACCACATTTGAGTATTTGTTTGTCTTGGTTTACCAATGTGTGGAGAGAATTGATTGAATGTTGATTGTTGGTTTAATTCATTGTTTGTTATATGTTGATAGTATAGTTTTAAATTGAATGTCTAGATTGATAGAAATCACTCAGCGATTTTATCTTGCCTAGCTATTAGACTTTGCTATAGTATCCCGGTATTCTAGCGGGCAAAGCAAAGAAGGACCTGGATTTGACAAATTTTATTCTTGTGTAGCTAAGAGTTTAATTTTTATTGAACTTTTAGCCGCATCAAGTTTTAGCGCCGTTGCCGGGGACTTCATTTAGTAGGTTGCTAGATATTGGGGTAAAAGTGAAGCTTGTAGGCTAGGTGTTTGTGTTTTTGTTTATGTGAATATTGTTACTTACATTTGTTTGATAATTGTTCTAATTTTGTTTTCTTTTGGATTTTTTGTTTTTGTTGGAGACTTGCCTTTGTTGGACTCTTGTAGGTGTCTAACATGGAGAGACTTATTAATGTGCAAAGGCAATTGGAGGAGATGAGAGACCTTATGATGCAATGACAAAGACCGCGAATGCCTATCCGAGACGTGTATGAGGAAATGTTTGAATGTAGTAACCAATGGCCGGAGGAGGAAAGAGCTTCTCAAACGGTAGATGTTGTTAAGGAATCGCAAGAGAGTGATTTGTGGAGGAGTCAAATAGAGCTCATGCAAGAAAAACTTAATTTGTTGAAAAGATCAAGAAAAGAGCATGAAGAAAAGCAAGAGATGGAGGTGAAGAAAGAAGATGAATCGGCAAAGGAAAGAGAAATAATACATCAAGTTGATGAGGTAAATGAAGATATCAAGGAGCCGGCACAAATTTTTGAAAGTATGGAGAAGGATGAGAGTGCGAGTATAGAGATGAAACCCGAGGAAACATTAGGAGATGGCAAAGAAAATGAGGAAACCGAAGAAATCAATAGTGAAGAGATAATGGGGGTTCATCAAGAAGAGCTCATGAAGGAAGGCACCGAGGAGACGGTGAAGAACATTGAAGGAGGTAGAATTGAGGAGCATTCACCCTAAGAGATTCCAACAATACCGGCATTGGAACATTTCATAGAAGAGGAAAAGCCGAAAATAAGCAAGGAGAATGAGGATAGGTTGAAGCGGGGAATGTCAACTTGGGATGTAGGTAAGGTTGAGGAGAGAATGGTGAGTGCATTGGATGAATGGATCAATGAATTTCTTGAAGTGAGGATTAGTTTGGAGAATGTCTTAAGGATCACTTCAAAGAAGGAGCACTCATTCATGCAATTCGAGTTCAACAAGATGATCAATCCTCCTTGGAGAGATGATAGGGGTGGAAGAAAAATTGCCTTGGACAAATTGCTCCCAAGTAAATGCAGATTAAGGGAGAAAGGTGTATTAAAAACCCACAAAGTTTTTGACAATGGGTGATGTGGTACGGTCGTCTAGCTACCGACGTTAAGGAAGCGCTTGTTGGGAGGCAACCATACCAATTTTATTGCTTTTGTTTAATTTCTTTTAGTTGCTTTGATTTTGAATAAATGTCTAGTTTGTTTGGTTTTGTGTTTGTAGGAGGAACTACAAGATCGAGAGGAGTGACGATGCACCGTCCACCATTTTTGCAAACTTAGTCTCACTTGACTAAGTTTGGGGGGATGTGCCCGTAGCCGGTGCTTCGGTTTATTCTTCTCCATCTTCTATCCTTTATCTTGCAATTAGTTTAGGTTGTTGGATATCGTCCCTTTATTGGATTTGATTCGATTTGGTTGTACCTATATTGATGTTCTACCTTGGATGAATGTTTTGGATTATGCTCATCTTGATGATATGTATGGATATTATTATGGGTTTGAGTTTGTTGAATAGATTTGTTTGTTGAACATTGCTTTTGATGGTATGTTTGGTGGAGCTAGTGGAAAAATGAATTATTTGTATAGATTTTGGATTGTGGAATGATGGTGGAAAGAGGTTTTGGAAGTGAATATGGTTGAGGATTGTTTGATTGTGATTGTGGAGAGAATCATTAATGAGTTGGCATGATTGAATACTTCCTATTATGCATGGTTTGTGGTTTGGATTATTGGTTTGGTTTGAATGGTGGAACTATTGGATATGATCTTATCATTGTTGATATTTGGTTTGTGGATAGTTTGGTGGATATGAGAGCTTTATTGGTTTGTTTTATGCTTAAGTGTTTGGTGGTGTTTGTGTTGATCAAGTAGGTACAAATAAGGTCTTGGAGAGCGGTTTGATCGTGTGTGCCGATGGGTAACACTTTCTATCATTCCTTCTACCAATTAGATTCATTACATTGTTTTATGGCATGTAGATTGTGGTTACGATGTTGTGTGTTTTTGTGTGTGTGATGAACCCGAACTAGACTTGAGGTTTGAATCATGATTTACTTGGTGAAGTTGGATGTTTATCTCAACCAATGATAGGGCGGAATCTAGTTGTCGAAGCATGTCTTAAGTTTAACTTTTGAATTGCCGAGTTTTGTGTGTGGTTAATGCATAGGACTTGACAAAAAGCTGTGAGGTTTGAGCCATGATATTGTCATATCTTTATTGTTTGTGAGTGGCAAGATTGAGAGTACGAGATCCAGAACTTGCATCGGTTCTCTATCTATTGGCATGAGTGTGTAACTAGAAAATGATCTTAGGCCATCGATTCTTAGTCCTACCTTTCACACCGGGAGTATAAGGTGGTTGTTATCATTATTTTGTCTTTCGTATCTTTGACCCCCGTGATTGAGCTTTATTGGTGAATCTTCTTTGATATAATTAGGATCAAGTTTAGGGGGAAAGAGTGTATGAGGGTGAATACGGTGATGAGAGTTGGGTTGGGAATTCATTGAATTTGTATTGATGGGAAATGTTGAGGCATGAAAGATATGAAATAAAGGATTGGTTTGAATCCTAGAAAATGTGGCACCAAAGAAATTTTTGGTGTAAGTGTTTGAAAAAGAAAAAAAAGAGGGCGCCGACAAAATGAATGAATGATGGTGCATTTGAAAAATGATGAAACAGAAAAGAGAAAAAAAAGTGTGTTGTGAAATGAAAAAGCCTCGGGGTTTGTAGTGGTTCGAAAAGAACAAGTTTTGGGGTATTGGGAAATTGAGAAGTTTAGTCACTTTGGCCCAAAACCACCCACCTTTTAGCTAGACACGCTACAACCCCTGAAAAGACCTTTTCGATTCTAGAAACTAACTCGTTGTAGTATAGTGGTGAGAATGGATGCAAGCCTATGGAAATCGAGCTCGATATCTTGTGATTGAGTGAATCTCATCGTCCCTAAACACGTGAGGGAGTGCTTTCGTCTCTTGTATCCATTTTTTATGAGTGGTTCATGTCCTTAGCATTAACCTTGTTACAAATTTAGGTGATAATCTCGTTTTACTTGAACATGCTAAGATAACTTTGATGAGCTATGAGGTATTGCACGAGGTAGATTAACGACTTTACTTTGTTTTGATTGAGGACAATCAAAGGTTCAAGTTTGGGGGATTATGATATGTGCGTAAAATGACCTATTTTTCGATGTGTGAGCGTGCATGTTTGTGGCCATTTTACCCTCATATCATATGCTTTCGTTGTTCTTTTGTCTTGTTTTCGTGTTTGAAATGTTGTAGGACGTGTTTTGGGCATAAAACAACACTTTTGGATGAGTTTTGGGTGAAAATTGTCCGAACTAGGAGTCAAAAGGAAGCAGGATCGACCGAGCAGAGCAGGAAGGGTGCAGGGGGCATTTCAGAGACTTCGCTCGGCCGAGCCAACTCGGCTCGGTCGAGCCAAGCCCTTCAAAGAGGTGGCTAGGTCGAGCCAAATTGGCTCGGTCGAGCCAGAACGTGATTTTCAGCATTTGGCAATTTTCAGCATGGCTCGGGCGAGCCAACTTGGGTTGGGCGATCCGAGGCCCTATTTGCTCATTATAAAAGGGGGAAAACGGTTATTTTCATAACTAATTCATAACTTTTGATAATTTTGAATGACCACCTCCTAAATTCTCTCTACGATTCCCATTTCCATCTATTCCAAAACCTCACCTAAGGTATCAAGGAGCTAATTCATCAACCCTTGGAGGAGAAAGATCCAAGGGGGTAGATCAAGACCTAGCAAATCCAATTGGGGAAGATTTCACATTCTACTTATCAATTGTAATGGATGTATTTGATTTCAACTTTGTATTGTTACAAATGAGAGGTATGTTGCTCTAATTAAATGTGGATATTGATTTGAACAAGGATGCATGAAGATTAGGTTTGATAATTGTTTGTTTACTTTCCTATGAGGGGTTGATTTGCACTTGAGCTTGTTTCTTGCCTATTAGGTGTAGGTAATAGCCAGCCTTTAGGTAGTTGACGTGAACGTTGCAGCCAACACGCGGGCGGAATCGTCGTGATAAGTGCATAATCTTATAATTCTAGTTCCAATCCATGTGCGGTGCTAGGATTGTAGGGCGATAATTGGCGGTCGATTGGGAATGGCCTAGGAGTTAATAACGTAGCTGTTTGCAATTCCTAGTGTCATCTACCGCTAGTTATCCGTAGCAAGTGACTTGCAACATTAGAGTCGGTTGCTCAACCTCATAGGAATTAAAATTCGTTTACATCAATGATTAACCTAATTGGATTACATCTACGTTTATTTTAACATCCTATCTACCTCATTTGAGTATTTGTTTGTCTTGGTTTACCAATGTGCGGAGAGAATTGATTGAATATTGATTGTTGGTTTAATTCATTGTTTGTTATATGTTGTTAGTATAGGTTTAAATTGAATGTCTAGATTGATAGAAATCACTCAACGATTTTATCTTGCCTAACTATTAGACTTTGCTATAGTATCCCGGTATTCTAGCGGGCGAAGCGAAGAAGGACCTGGATTTGACAAATTTTATTCTTGTGTAGCTAAGATTTTAATTTTTATTGAACTTTTAGCCGCATCAGGGTTCGCCTGCTTAAAGCCAAAGATGAGGTTAAAATCATCCTACCCGAGTTAATTCTTAAGGAGCAAAACAGTAAAGAGGTTACTGTGAAGAGGATCCGATCTGACAATGGAACCGAATTTTGCAATGGAATCCTCATGGATGTCTGCGCAGAAGCTGGTATAAATCATGTGAGGTCCACTGCTAGGACTCCTCAGTAGAATGGTCTAGCAGAAATAAAGAATCGGACACTGAAAGAAGCAGTGCGATCTATGCTAGCTGATGCTGATTTACCTGCTAAGTATTCGGGAGAAGCGGTGATGACGGTCTGCTATACGCAGAACAGAAGTTCCATTAACGGTCGATTCAACAAGACTCCCTACGAAGTATATAACGGTCGTAAGCCTAATTTAGATTATCTACGTGCTTTTGGTGCAACATGTTATATCCATAATAATGGAAAGTCGAAACTTAACACTTTTTCACCTAAGTCAGATGAGGGTGTACTTCTTGGATATGGTCACCCTACTCACAAAGGTTATAGAGTGTTAAATAAGACTACTGGAATTGTGGAAATAACATGCAATGTTATTTTTGATGAATCTACTTTAGTGCGCAAAGCTATAAAAGAGATGAAGGAAACCAATCATGAGACTAATGATGTCAATGGTCAATCGATTCTGAACTCTTTCAAAAACTTACGAATTGACCCGACTAAGTCTACGAATGATTGTGATCCAATCCAGACGGGCTCAGCAGGTGACCAAACTGCTGACCAGGCTAGTAATGCCAATGATCATGCTGAGGCCAATCCTCAAAAGGATATCTTTAATCTGCTTGATGATTCAGATGAGGAGATTTCAAATTCTCCTACCGTTGCTGAAGAAGTAGGTGCTACTGAAGATCTTGGCAGAGGAGCTGCTGAGATACCAGCTACTGAGGTACTTGCTAAAGAAGAAACTCATGACCATGACGTTCCTATAGCAGAAGCTCCTGTTGCTGAAGGAATTCCTGCTACTGAAGAACAAATTACTAACACTCCAGATGTTGAGGATCAAGCGAATGATGTAGAGAATACCGATAATCGAGACGGAGAAGGAAATGCTGGAGAACCTATCAGACCAGCATGGCTGCGTGCTCATTCCCTAGAAGATGTTCTCGGAGATATTAATGATCCTATTCTTACAAGACAAGGGTTCGCAATGTTTTCTTGCTATCTATCAAGTGAGGAACCAACTAAAGTTGAGGACGCTCTTCGCGATCCAGACTGGGTAAATGCTATGCAAGAGGAGCTTGCTGAATTCTCTCGCAATCACGTATGGGATCTGGTAGATAGACCAAAACAACAGAATGTTATTGGCACCAAATGGGTATTCAAGAACAAGAAGAACGAATCAGGCGTGGTGGTGAGAAATAAAGCACGCCTTGTAGCCAAAGGATATAAACAGTGTGAGGGCATTGACTATGATGAGACGTTTGCACCAGTAGCCAGATTGGAAGCAATAAGGTTATTTCTTGCATATGCTGCACATCATGAATTCTCGGTCATGCAAATGGACGTCAAAAGTGCATTCCTAAATGGCGAGCTCAAAGAGGAAGTCTATGTTGAGCAACCCCCAGGATTTGAGAATGGAAACCAAGTCTATAAGCTAAGAAAAGCTTTGTATGGCTTGAAGCAAGCGCCATGAGCATGGTACTGATAAGCTCATTATTGTACTCACTTATCTATATTATTTTCTATTATTTTATGTAGTTCTATTGAGTTTATATATATATTATGTGCATGAGTCTATACTAGGTGGTATTATGCGCGTTTTGGTGTTTTTGCAGGTTTTAGGCCAAATTCAATGGAAACCCATTCCAAGAGCAGCAGATGTTCAAAGAAACAGTCACAACTTCTTCCAACGTTGGAATCTGAGCTAATAGAGCATAGCATTTGAAATATCTTTGAGTTAGTTTTCCAACGCAACTGGAATCGGGTCAATCGGAGTTTGGAGGAGAAAGTTATGGCTAAAACCGTGAAACCGCGCAGGAGGGGCGAGAAGCTGCGTCGACAGACGCCAATCAGAAGCGATCGACGGAGACCAGAAACTCACGTCGATCGACGTGGATCAGAAGCGGTCGACGCGAGCATGTTTTCTGGAGCGAAAA
>JAPKLW010000155.1:280610-393016 GCA_026898455.1 Plectranthus barbatus | reverse complement strand
CCGCTGTTATTATAATTAATCTGTTAGAAATAACAGTGATCAGGTACAGAACATTATCTAAGTTTCTCCTCGACAATGGTTTCGAAAAGGGAAGGATTGATCAAACACTCTTTCGTATTAAAGACAAAGGAAGCATCCTACTTGTGCAAATCTATGTTGATGATATCATTTTTGGCTCAAAGAATCAAGATCTCTGTGATAAATTCTCCAAGCTAATGATGAGTAACTTTCAAATGAGTATGATGGGAAAGATGTCCTACTTCCTTGGACTTCAAGTTCAACAATCCAATGAAGGAATTTTCATTCACCAAAGAAAATACACGCGAGATCTGATTGCTAAGTACTGTCCAAAAAGAACCAAGAGCTTAAGGATTCCCATCAGCAATGTGTGCATAGCAGATCTTGAGAAAGATGGAGAAGCAGTGAATCCTACTTTATATCGAGGGATCATTGGATCTCTGCTATATCTTACAGCCAGCAGACCAGATATCTCATTTGCTATAAGACTATGTGCTAGATATCAATCTCAACCTAACAAAACGCATCTCGACACAGCAAGGCGAATTATCAGATATTTTGAAGTGCACAGAAGGCTTAGGAATTTGGTATCCAAGAGCCGAAAGTCTAGCTCTGAGTGGTTATTCAGATTCTGATTTTAGAGGATGCAAAATTGATAGGAAAAGCACCAGCGGCACATGTCAATTCCTTAGACATAAGCTGATCAGCTGGTTAAGCAAAAAGCAGCACTCGGTAGCAACATCAACCACCAAAGCATAGTATGTAGCGGCTGCTAGCTGCTGTCCGCAAATTCTGTGGATTCGGCAACAACTTCAGGATTATGACATTTCTCCTGAATGTGTACCAATCTACTGTGATAACAACAGTGTTATGTGCATCACAAAGAATCCAGTACATCATTCCAGAACCAAACATATTGATATCCAACATCACTTTATCCGTGATCATCAAGATAAGAAGGACATTGATATTCAGCGTATATGCACGGAGGATCAAATAGCAGACATCTTTACTAAACCTCTAGCAGAAACAAGATTCAAAGAATTATGCATCAAATTAGGCATGATGGAATTAAACGTTGTTGTGGATGAATGAGATGTTAGTCTCATTCTTTCTGGTTCTCGTAGATTTCTCTTTATTATCTTCAGCATACGATGAAGGCCTCTGCTAAATGAAGTCTGATAAGATGATGGAAATGTCAAATACACTTCTAAACAGTCAGCAGATAGATTGTGTCTGCTCAGCAGAATACGTAAGGATAAAGATCAAATCTATCTTTTGTCTTGAGGACTTATGTCAAAGATCGTTATGATATGATTATGTTGTACAACTATTCATTTCTGAAAGATGGACATGCATTGCAAAAATGAACTTCATTACATCTTCAAAAGGAAGGCTATTACATCATAAGTCAAAAGTCACCAAAACAGAAACAGAAAACAGGCCTACTACAGAGTTCCTTTTCTTCAGAAAGGAGACACATGCTTGTAGGGATAGAAATTAGCTCCCTGAAGGTTGGATGGTCCTTCAGCAATCTCTGGAAAATACTTTTCCATCAACCAGCTGAACTGCATTCCATTCCAAACTGGCATAAAAGGATGAAGCTTGACGCTTTCCCAGACATTCTTGAAGAAGAAACCGGCCCAATCCACAGAGGCAGCATCATCCATAGCCATCATTACCTGCCACACATCCCTTGAAAAACAGAGGTCGTACGGCTCCTCTCCAAGCAGAATACCATGGGCAATGCGGTACATCACTCAATATGAGGTCTGAAGACCAGAGGCTGGAATATGAGGGCTGAACTCAAAACGAGGAGAATGACGCCATCTCTCCTAAGCCAACCATTCTGGAGCCACCTCTGCTCCAAGATAGTCCTGCACAGACAACGGACCTCGAGGAAGCCCGAAATCCACTGCAAAGGTGTCAGGGGTCCAACGGACAAGCTTACCATGGAACACCCTGTAAATTGCATTCGGCTCGACATGGCAATCACCAAGAAAATCTCTCAAAACTTCCTCCTGGAAACGATGAGGAGTGGCACATGCAAACTGTGAAACCCCCCCCCCCCACTGCAATGCGGCCATGACTTTCACTGCCACATCATAATCATCCACATAGTATCCATCCAGACCAGGCTCATCAAGAATCAAGTTGCGCCTGATCTCTAAGGTTCCTGGTGGAGAATCCATTAGTGGAGAAGGGAACTTGTTTTTCTTTTGGAAGGAAAGATTGCAATTATGAGTCAAGTAAGGACGAAAGTTGCGATATCTGGATAATCTTGAATGAGGATATTTATAAAGAAATTGCTAATTATGACGGGATGACTCTAAATTCAAACTTGATGGGACCCGATAAGGCGCATTTAATGTACGCAAACGGTGGTATCAACTGAGGAGACGCCACGTCAGATGCACTTGAGTGTTTCTTGGAGCATGGGAAGCCATATGGAAAGACGCGTTCATTATGAACCGTTGATCTAATCCGTTGCAGACTTTACCTCAATCTTAGATCTCACATTCAAAAGTTTAACCCTACTTTGCTCTGATCACTGTCCATTCCTTTTTCGAAATCCAGAGCTAAATTGCCAATTTCAAAATCTCCAAATTCTTCGAGATTACTCAAAATAATTAATTTTTAGAAAGACTATTCTAGAGCTGCTATCTCACTTCAAGCTTCTGAAGCTCAAGGTTCTGCTTCAAATCCCGATCAGGATGTAGTGAGTGTTTCAATGGAAGTGGATACCAATGTGGTTACTGAAGCTACCACCCAAAGAATTGAAGTCGTTGTCCCAGAATCTGCGATAATAACAGTGGAAGGAGAAGTTGGTGAAATTACTACCACAACAAATGGTAATGAAATGGTTATTTCCAACATTCCCATTGCTGCTGAACCGGTACAAGTGTGTTTTCAATCTCTTGTCAACATACTCCACAACGCACTACATCAACGCGACATTCAGCAAGCCAGATTCAATGAAGAAGTCCTAAAAGAGGTTGCTGATGTACGAGGAGCAATCTCTGAAGTTAAAACCTCTGTCTCTGAGGTTCAGCAAAAGGTTGGTCAAGTTACTGAAAAGATCACACATGTGGAAGAAACCGTCTCTACGGTGCAAACGAATGTGGTGACTCTCCTCGTAGATCTTGATGCACACAAGTCTTTCTCCACTTCTGTTTTGGATGCGCTCAAAGAGGGGGAAGAAAGAAGGATTGCTGAACAAGCAAGGGTGAAAGCAGAGGAAGCTGAGCTGTTGCGGAAAGAAAAAGAGTGAAAACGTACAATGATGGAACGAAGGATGAAGCTAGAAGAACAACAAAAGCAGAACAACGAGCACGTATCGAACAGATGGAGAAACTTATGGCCATGACAATGAAGAAGGTGGAATCTCTTGAGAAGCCAAAACCTCCACCAGACACCCAGAACTAAGGAAACCCTCATCTGTCACTATTTTTTTTTTTTTGCAGTGATTCTGAGAACTGATTTCACTGAACTTGAAATTGCAAAATCATATATGAAATCATCAGAATCATGACAAAATCTTACAAACTAAATTCTGATTTTTCGAGTGCGTACAATAGTTGAAATACACTCTCTGTGTATTCAACGAATCAGAATCTGGAAGATAGGCCAAAAGTGTTTGCTGAATGATTTACTTGTAATATTTTAAGGAGAATCGTACTTAAAATAGAAGATTTTTGCTAAGGACTTAAAGCAAGTAAGATTCTGAGATAGTTTGTCTAGAAATTTCCTTTTAACTCAGAATTTTTCGATGCTAAGTCTCAACAATCCTTAGTAAGCTTTGAACGCACCAAAAAGGGGGAAATTGTTGGAAAAATATTCCTGAACTATCTTTAGGAGTACATTGTAAAAGGTTTTGTTGGAACAAACCTTAGTAGATGGTCGATCATTGCTGAACCTTAGCATAGCTTAGCAACTTATGTAATGTCCTGTATAAGGTGAATATTGAGTTGTAATAGAATAGGTTGCTTGAAACACTCTCAGCAAACATCAGAAAAAGCTAAAGAGGAAGAAAGCTAGTGATAGCAGAATGCTGAGGAATCAGCATTTGATAACACGTCACAGATTGCTAAAGGCGTTAGCAATCCGAAGTCAAAGTAGCAGAAGAACATTTTTTGCGCATCAAATCCAGCAGTATGCTGCAAGATATCCAGCATCCCGTTCCAGAAAAGGCTCAGCAGCAAATCTCAACAACTGCTACACCGCCATTCTGACCAACGTGCGAAGACTAGACCTGTCAGAAATAGGTCGGAAAAGCCTGTACGGAGACAGAAAAGTTGGTAAAAAGCTACCTGCAATTAAGATGAAAGATCTGTTGTGTCTAAACGGAACTGCCGACTCAAGTTTTGAATAGCCAACTATAAAAGGCAAGTCAAAGGAAGATACAAATGCTGCTCACTCTCTAACGCAAATACACGTACGAAAGATTCCAAAAAGAGGCAAAAATCTTGAGAGCAGTTCAATTGAAAGGCATAATACAGAAACATCTAAAAGCCTTCAACATCTTGAGTGTCTCACTATACATTTGACACTCATCTAAGAGATTCTTGAGTTGATTCAAGAATCTTCAATCATTGGGTTCACTTTCCTTATAGAAAGTATCCAGCAGTCAATTTCTCGAGAATGAATTGATTAGGACGGGCACTGAAGCCGAAAAAGAAGGACAGTTTGGAAGGAACTTTAAACTCTTCCACAGGTGGTAAAAGCGAGTTTTACGAAGGAGCGCCCTTGACTCAGCCGGAGCCACACCTGAGAAGTTCGGAGTATCGAAATATAGCCGTGAAGTAGACAGACCAAACGTCGGCTGCCTGCTTTACAGGAAAGGCAATTCTTTGTACACCGTATACTTTCTTAGTGAAACTCTTAGCGATTCAGCTAAGGAGTGGATGAAGATCATTTAATCGAACCACTATAAACCTTGTGTTCTCTTGCTGGTTACTTTTCTATTACTTTACTACTACGGTGATTTAAACCTAGCAACGAAGTTGCTAGAGTATAATTGCAAGAAGAAACTTAAGCGAACTTGAACAAAAACCCTAAGTTGAGAATAATCTAAATACAAGTAAACGCTACTTTATTCCGCTGCATTTCGTGTGTATATCTTATCTCTACCACGACGACTCTGATCTTGGGGACCAACACTTATTACCGTGTATGTTGTAGCTTAAACCGACAATCTATCCTGGGACTGTCTCAGCTGTAACAATCATTTATATCTCACTAGGTCTGACGATCCATACGATCTCCCGTGATCTAATACACATCGTATGATCTCCCTATCGACGAGATAAGAGGATAGAGCATTTGCGAACATGTTTGTTAATTCAAACAGGAGATGATCATACAACATTCATGATTCCCAGTATATTAACCAATAAACCTTGTACATAATATACCAATCATAATGCTTTCAGTATATAATTCCATCACCAGTTTGGAGAAACCATATAAAGAAAATAGGCTGATGCCTCCAGCATGAAACTGGTTAGTTTCCCTCAAGCCTATCACTCTCTCGCACAGAGATAAATAGAACAAGTCAGAATAAATCTGCATAAAAGCCAGACTTTTAGAAAGGAGATTACTTAAAGTCTAAAGACCCTGGTGTCGGACCAGTTTTGATTCCTCGGACTGACTAGAAGAGTTGTTTTGGCACACTATACGATATCAGTATCCTGTGTTAGAAAAGCAAGAGCAGATGCAGACTTTCTAGAAAACTTGTACTTCACAAAAGAGAGGCGCCTGATTTTACATCATCCAAAATGTGTCTCATCGGATACAATTTTAACCTCTCACACTTCACACTTCGTCTATAAATAGACGAAGTGTCCCCATAAGAGAGGTTAAAAAATTTTAAACCAAGCAACGAAACACTGCCAAATTGCAATCTTAAGCTTTTAAAGTTCGAGGCTTTTCTATTTACTGTGTGCCATCTATGGACATGAGACTTGTTGCTTTCTAAGCACAAATTTACATCTTAGTGTTTTTACTCTAAAAGTAAGAACACAGTAGTTGCAGCTTTTCTCCAAAGTGTTCGATAGTTCCGGGAAGAATCTTAAAGTTTCCAAGTTCCAGAGATGGAGGTTGCCTGGTGTGCCCACACTTTGAATTCGTGAAGCGGAGGAAGCAACGGCCTGGGCGAGTGAGCAATTGAACTGGTGGACGGTGGCATTCATTAGCTTGCGATAAATCGTGAGAATCCTTGTATTCTGAAGCTTAGTGAATTCTAGAATGTCTAAAGAGATGACGTAGGACTTTTTGCATCCGAAACTCTATAAATCCTTTTGCATGTACTATTTTATTTACATTCTCGTAAGGATTTAAAACTCAACACTATCGAAGTATAGAAGTATATTTTGAATTTAAACCTAATTTTAAAATCACTAACAAGTTTTCAAAAATATAAATTGGTGAGTAACAACCAGATTGTGAGTGTTGGGGTCCGATCCAAATTCGGCCTAATTAGGGGCCCGACCATAGCCAAACGAGTGAGCAGTAATGGTATCGGCCCAATTTAACCGCAGCAGCCCAGTCCACTTGGACCATAGCCCCTCATAAAAGCAGTCCGTCGAGGCGGGAGCAGTTTGACGAAGACAAAAGGTAGCTCGACCATCAAAGAGGAAGCCCGATACACGAACAGCGACCTGCCTTAACAGTTCCCAATGGTCAGGGAAGGATAACGAGCACACAACGGCTAGCTTGTAGGATTTTTGGAGGGCGCAACCACTATGTGGCCAAACCACCCTGATTTTCCAGGGAGCCCCCCCCCCCCAACTGCTCGGCGAAGACCACGGAAGCCCTAAACCTAACCCATGCCTATAAATAGCCCATGAAGGTGTCAATTACGCCAGCTAACATGTACCTGCAAGATCATTATATATTGTAACCCTAGTAAAAGCTCGATAGGCTTATAATTTCAATTTGTGTAATTCATAGGCGATCATTTTGCGCCTTCACGCGTGTGATATTGGTTGTATATCTTCATTTTGTCCTTTTTCAACTGTGTTCAGTTATCTTTCTAGTCATTTTCTGTACACTAGTCGTACAGTTCTCGGGGCTCCATATCCATTATGATTTGACCCTCGACAATTTGGCGCCCACCGTGGGGCCTCGAGAACAAATTTCCTCTAACCTACTTTGCAGGGAATGGCAGACGATGCGGACAACACCAACGAGATCCCCACCAATAGGACGGGGCTGAGAAGCCAATACCGGCACCGATTGCGGACCCATCTCCAGAATCGGGCACGGGCAAGCCCCCGCCGCTGCAATAGTGGGCCGCGGATAGCCCGCAGCGCTCAGGATCGGGGCTCCTTAAGGCAGGTCAATGAACGAACTCATGAGAGCATTCAACATCTCCCCCTCGTGGAACTGACGTTTCCACCTCCACCTCCCTCTGCTCTAGCGGACCCTCATGTGGCGTGACTAGTCAGTCAGGTTGAAACTGTTAGTGCAGCTATGGAGATGATAGGGGCATGCATGGCAGACATGACGATGAGGCACGAGCTCCTCGAAAGGGACAACCGAAGGCTGCAACATCAAACCAACACCCGCCCTATCGTCGAGGAGCCCTGAAGCGTTGATAGGACTGCAACGCGGAACCTCGAAACCGAGTTCGATCAGACTGATGAAGGGGGCTAGGAGAGGACTCCAAATGCTCCGCCAACGCGGAAACAGCAGAGGGAACAGCCCGATCGGCACGCCCTCTTGCAAATTTAGCGTCGCTTTGAACAGCAACTCGGTTACTTTGAGGCACTCATTGCCCGCATGAAAGTTACACAGAGTCTCCCTTCTCTTCGGAGATAGCCGACGCAGATCTCCCAAACCGCTTCACTCCGTCTAGTTTCGTCCTCTACGACAGGAAAACCGACTCGGAGAATCATATAGCTGTATACTGACAGAAGATGCTAGCACTAGCAATACCAAGCGCACAACAAGAGTCCTACATGTGCAAGAGCTTCAGCTCAAGCCTGACAGGACCGGCACTCCAGTGGTTCGTCGGTCTTCCCCGTAGCTCGATCTCAACATTCGCCAAACTACACCAGCTCTTCCTGAGGCAGTACTCTAGCAGCCGGATATTGGACAAGCACCCTGACAACCTATATACCATTATCCCAGGAGAGTCCCTTAGGGACTATATATTGCGCTTCAGTAGAGAGTTGGTTGCGGTGCCTAACTACCCAAACAGTACCGCCGTACGCACTTTTACAAAGTGCCTCGATGTGGATTCAGACTTGTACGATGAACTGTCCATTTATCCTTGCCAGACAATGGACGATGCAGTGAATCGAGCCTGGGCGTTGATCAAGTGGGAAGAAGACGAACCCTATCGTCGCGCACGTCAAAGGAAGGCCTGCTGCCTGGGAAGAAGGTCGACGTAAACAAAGAGACAGACGTCTGCCCAGGACTCACCCCTACAGTAGACCGCCTCAGGTGAATAACCTCGGCCCGTATGTACTAGAGTACACACTATCAATCGACCCGGCAGACCTGGTTCAAAACGTGCTCCGTCGGATGCCTGAGAAGGTGAAATGGCCTTAGAAGATGAAGGTCGACCCGGCATTGCGAGACGTGCATAAATTCTGTGAATTTCATAACAATCATGAACACACTACTGCAGACTACAGAGAGCTTTGACTGGAAGTGGTGGAATTGTTAAAGAATGGGTTCCTGAAAGAATACCTATCGGACCGAGAAAAAAGGACGTGGACAAGAGAAAATCAGATCGACGAGACGAAGCCAACGAAGGCTGACGCACCTAAATCCTCGGTACTGGTTTGAACGATTAACTGCATCACCGGGAGATCAGAGATCAGCGTAATAACCAGGACGGCAGCAAAGAAAGCTAGGCGACTGACCCGAGAAGAAGTCGTAGCCCCACGCAAAAACCTGAAGCACGCACCAATCAAATTCACAAGTTGAAGGGATTCGTGAACTGAATCACGAAGTCCATTTGCCAAGGATCGTTAATTGGGATATCAAAAATAAATTGCTATGCCTATGAACAATCCTAGCATGCTCCTATATTATTATGCATAAGAAGGTTTATGCAGAATACCTGGATCGATGAACTCTGAAGAACGCGTGCGCGGAGATGCCCTTTGATCTTTCCCACGCACCAAGATTTAATTTCCTAATAGATTGAGGAAATTAATCTATAGAAAATAAAAGATTATTTTCAAAAACAAGAGAGGAGAGAGAGAAGAAGAAGAATCCTCCTGATCTGATCTTCTGATCTGTATCCCAACTCGATCTGAAAATCTGGTGAAGATTATCTATCAGATCCTTTGCCCGGTTGAGAAGCAGAATTTCCTCCTTGTTCTCAGATCTTAGTCGATCACTTACAGCTCCCAAATACTGGTTTGCTGTGTGCAACTTATGATCTTGTGTGTTGTAGGTGTGTTGAGATCTGAGGAATCGAGGCCTATTTATAGGAAATTCTAGGCTCCTATTGGGCTTGAGTTATCATGGGCCAGACCAGGGACCAGAATGCAAATAGCAAATAAGGCCTATCAATTAATTAATTCCCATACTCAACCCAGAATATAATTAATTAATTAATATAGATTCATGCCACCAGAGAATCAATACTGTCCTACCTATTTGCTACCACGTTTTGAGGAACGGGTTGCATTGGACTCGGTTTATCCCCACATTTAAGGTTACAAACATTCGTTAATTAATTTAAGCTCTGACAAGCTATTTAATTAATTAACATCTTTAATTCCTGAATCAATCCACTCAAACCTTTTTCACTTATGCTTGAACTTAATCAGCCTACAGGACTTTAGCATAACGAACCTTTTGAGCTGTTCAGGGAATGTCACCATCCTATACTGGATGTGGTTACCTAGTTCAGATACCAGACAGTCATACAAAAATTGATATCACCCAAGACTGCAGATGTACAGGTTCAACTAGAACCTTCTCTACAACCCAAAGTGATATACAATATATGTACACTTCTGTATCATCATATAGGCTTAAGATTCCATCGAGTCATGGAGATCTAGATTCTTTTAATGTCAGATAAAAGAATCGATCTCGACTTAGGTCCTCATCAATGTGTTCCCCACACCAGCATACTAAGACATCCAAGATAAGATGCTTATCCGCATATGCTGCAGCCTACACCGACAGTTTATCCTGGAACTGTCTCAGCTGTGATGACTATTTATATCTCGCTAGGTCAAACGATCCATACGATCTTCCGTGATCTTCTACACACCGTATGATCTCCCTATCGACGAGATAAGAGGATAATTGTGTTTGCGACACATGTTTGTTAATTCAGACAGGAGATGAACATACAACAATTATGATTTCCAGTATATTAACCAATAAACCTTGTACATAATATACCAATCATAATGCTTTCAGTATATAATTTCATCAATCTCCCATTTATACTCAAAGCATTATACATTTGCTTTCCAGAGTATAATGCGTCTAAACTAATCTAGCTATTACATCAAGCATTCTACGTGGCTGGCTTTGCCCTCAGCCCAAGGCTACGTACATGCATCTCGTAAACCTTCTGAGGTAGAGCTTTTTCGAATAGATCCGCTAGATTATTTTTCGTATCAATTTTCTCTATCAGCACATCACCCCTTGCTACGATTTCTCGTATAATATGGTACTTCCTTTCAATGTGTTTTGTTGCTCTGTGAGTTCGTGGTTCCTTAGAATTAGCCACGGCTCCCGAGTTATCACAATACACCGTGATTGTTCTGGGTAGCTTAGGAATCACGTCCAACTCCAGAAGGAAGTTTCGAAACCATACCGCTTCTTTCGAAGCTTCAGAAGCTGCCACATATTCAGCTTCCATGGTGGAGTCCGCAATGCACTTTTGCTTTGCGCTCCTCCATTATATGGCCCCACCTCCCAATGTAAACACATAGCCAGAGGTGGACTTCTTTTCATCTTGGTCTGCCTGGAAATCCGAATCAGTATAACCCACAGGGCACAACTCATCACACTGATAAATAAGACAATAGTCCCTTGTCCTTTTCAAGTATTTGAGTATGTGCTTTACCGCGGTCCAATGCGCCTGTCCAGGGTTACACTGGTATCTCGCTACCATGCCTACAGCAAAGCAGATATCTGGCCTCGTACATAACATTGCATACATGAGGCTACCCACGGCCGATGCATACGGCACGTTGCTCATCTCATCTTTCTCCTTTTGTGTCATCGGACACTTATCCTTGGAAAGATGTATGCCATGTCTGAAGGGTAACAGACCTTTCTTGCCATTATGCATGTTGAAACGGGCAATCACAGTATCCACTTATGACCCTTGAGACAAGGTCAGCATCCTCTTATTGCGCTCCCGCAATATTTTTACCCCTAGGATGTATCCTGCCTCCCCAAGGTCCTTCATATGAAACTGCTCGGATAACCACCCCTTTATGCCCGACAATACTTCCACATTGTCGCCAAATAGGAGAATATCGTCTACATAAAGTGCAAGGAATACCACGCTTCCGCTGATACACAGACGGTACACGCAACTCTCGTTTGAACATTGTGAGAATCCATAAGATTTAATCACCTCATCAAAACGGAGATTCCATGACCGTGAAGCTTGTTTAAGTCCATACAACGACTTCCTTAGCTTCCAGACCAAATGTTCTTCGCCCTTCTGCACATAACCTTCTGGCTGTTGCATATAGATGTCCCTACCTTCTTCAAGGTACCCGTTTAGAAATGCGGTTTTGACATCCATCTGCCAGATTTCTAGGTTCTTATGTGCTGCTATGGCCAGGAGTATTCGAATGGACTTAAGCATGGCTACCAGTGAGAAAGTCTCGTCATAGTCTACACCCTCTTTCTGACTATAACCTTTCGCCACCAGCCTTGCTTTGAAAGCTGTAATTTCCCCATTCAATCCTTTCTTTCTTTTGTATACCCATTTGCACCCTATGGCTCGATGGCCATCCGGCAAATCAGTTTTCTGGTATACATCCATAGCAGTAATGGATTCTATTTCAGAATCCATGGCCATCAGCCATTTGTCCGCATCTTTATCAGATACCGCCTCGTCATATGTCCAGGGATCGGTATCATCTAGTCCGTTTTCCGGGATCAAGTCAGAAGACTCTCCCACGAACATATACCTCTTGGGTTGGTGACTAACACTCCCACTGCGACGAGGCATCTGAGCTGTGTCAGTAGTTGGCACAGTACGCGTTGGTCCCACACCTTGCATTAGTGGCAGTGTTGGTATATTCTCACCTGTTACAGGTGGATCAACCACTACACTGGGTTTCCTGATGGAATTGCTTCTTTATCTTGAAGCTCGTGGAGGATAATTTCACTCTTGGATCTGTGATTTCTTACATATTCGTCCTCCAAGAATCTCGCGTTAGTTTTGACAACGACTTTCTGATTCTCAGGACAATAGAAGTAACCACTTTTCGTTTGCCTGGGATATCCTACAAACAGCATCAGCTTACACCTACTTTCTAACTTATCAGGTTCCTTTGTCAGCACATATGCTGGACAACCCCAAACCCTCATTCTGTTCAAACTTGGCTTTCGCCCATACCAGAGTTCCAGAGGTGTTTTAGGAACTGATTTAGAAGGTACCAGGTTAAGCAAATAGGCCGCTGTTTCCAAGGCATATCCCCAAAATGAAATCGGCAAGCTTGCATAACTCATCATCGACCTGACCATTTCTAAGAGAGTTCTATTTCTTCTTTCCACTACACTATTTTGTTGAGGGGTTCCCGGTGCAGTCCACTGGGATGTAATCCCGTTATCTGACAAGTACTGCAAGAACTCGTTGCTGAGGTATTCCCCACCACGATCTGATCGTAGTGTCTTGATAGTCTTACCAAGCTTCGTTTCTACCTCAGTCCGGAATTCTTTGAATTTCTCAAAGCATTCAAACTTATGGCGAAGCAAATAGACATATCTGAATCTTGAGTAATCGTCAATGAATGTGGCGAAATACTCATACCCTCCACGAGCTTGCGTGGACATTGGTCCACATAAGTCAGAGTGGATCAATTGTAACACATCCTCTGCTCGAGACTGACTTACCTTAAAAGGCCTGGTCGTCATCTTTCCTTCTATACAGGACTCACAGATTTGATGCGGTACCACTTGGAAGGAATCCAAGAGCCCATCGCATGCTAATCTTTTAATCCTCTTTAGATTGATGTGACCTAGTCTCAAGTGCCAGAGATATGTTTGATCCTCATCGGAAGAAAACTTTCTCTTTAAATGATTATTATTATTGGATGAGTTTGCAACATTCACGGAAGATTTATGCATACAATCAATGATATAGAGAGAGTCAATCAGTTTGCCATGACAGATAACACCGTTATTACCAATGATAGAAACTTCACTATCAAAAATAACTGAATATCCATCACAAAATAACTTGGAAACTGAAATTAAGTTCCGCCGAAAAACCGGCACATATAAAACATCTCTTAAAATCAGAACATTGTTTTCAAAGCATAAAGTAAAATCTCCAATGGCTACTGCTGAGACTCTTTCTCCGCTGCCCATTGAGATGGTAATCTCGTCATGCTTCAGCTGCCTTGTCGGCCTGAACCCCTGCAAAGTATAACAAACATGGTCAGTAGCTCCAATATCCACTACCCAAGAATGGGTAGTAACTGATGCCAAACATGTTTCCATTATAAATGCACATGACGCACCTTGTCCAGTCTTCCTGACTTGACAATCTTTCTTCCAGTGACCAGCCTTGCCACACCTGAAGCACTTGTCTCTTTTAGCAGGTACGCCCGGTGTCCTCTTTGACTTTCTGCCAGAAGTTGTACCTTTGGCTTTTTTCTTAAACGTTCCTTTGCGCCTCTTGCCAACCAGCGCAACAGGACGATTACTAGAAGTAGCCAAAGCAACCTTTTCTGGCTGCATGACTGATTCCGCTGCCATCAAGTCATTGAGTAGCTCGTTAAGAGTGTACTCTTTCTTGTTCATGATAGCATTCAGTCTAAAGTTCTCATAGGACTTTGGCAGAGAGTTTAGGATGATATCAACCTGCGCTTCCGCATCAATACCTCCCCCATGCAGTGTAAGCTCATCCATAAGATGAGTCATACCCACCACATGCTCTCTGACCGAGCTTCCTTCCGCCATTTTCTTTCCCACGATTTCCCTCATGAGATTGAATCTGACAGCTCGGTCTGACTCACCATAAGTCGCTGTGAGGCTGTCCATAACGTCACTAGCATTCTCATATGAGTGATGCTGTTGTGCAAGAACCTTGGACATCGTAGTCATCATATAGCATTTCACTATATTGTTTGACTTGAGCCACTTGCTATAGTAGCTCCTTTCCTCATCAGTCGATGCATTAGTGAGTTCAGCCGGACGAGGCTTATCAAGGACAAACTTGTGCTCCTCTGCGACAAGGATGTAATCCAAGTTGCGTTTCCATTCTTGGAAATTAGGACCGGTTAATTGGTTTTGTGCTAAGATATTGATTACATTCTGTAAAGACATGTCTGAAAACAATAAATTAAAAAACACCAATTAAAACATAGTCGCAGAACATTGAAACAATTAAATATTGAAACCTTATGATAAAGCAATATTAATGTTTCCTCCAATTTGCCTAAGTATTATTATTGCAAGCCACACATGTGGACGTTTACAACAAAACACTTAACCAGACTGCATCTTTCAATTCCAGTCTTTTAATTCCAATCCATGCCCGGGTTCCTTAGACAAATGGAATTAATAATTGGAGACTAACTTAAGACCATATTATCCTACTGAGCAGGGACTTCACATATGAGTTATACTCTGGACAATATCTAAGCTAGCTTACCACCAAAGCCAACCCTCCCATATTAGGATCTATTTGAACACACCTGATCCTTATAATAAGGTTGTCTCATTTAATTCAATCCCTAGAGAACTTATGAAAATTCAATACGCAAGCTACACATGTAGACGTTTACGCATGAACTCCCACTTCTCACATGAAATAAATGTTTGTTTTAAGAAATCCTATCTATTGGAACTTATGAACAATAAATTAAGTAAGCTACACATGTAGACGTTTACCTAATAAATTATCCACTTCCAATAAAGGATCGTTTTGTGGAGGTCTTATTATTATAAATTAACAGCTTAGTAATTTTAACATCATAAGGTTTATGTAGCCATAAATTACAACATTACTAATATTCTATCATGCAAAGCATGAACCCCGAATTTATAGTTATAATTTAATTACATAAAACATATCACATAAGCATGTTTTAAAGCTGTAAATAAAAGCATTAAACGTGCTCCTATTATCCACAACATGCTTGGATGCTGCGCAATCAAATAAAACACATATATCATGCGAGAAAAAATAATAAAGAAAATAAAAAATGTCCTCGTGGCCTCATGATATAAAATTAAAAATAAATGAGCTTAGTAATTTTCAGTTCATAAGGTTCAATTGAACAGATTATTTTATGTAGCCATAATTATAACGTTGCTAAAATTCTATCATGCAAAGCGTGAACCCCGAATTTATAGTCATAATTAATTACATAAAATAAATCACATAGCATGCTTTAAAGCCGTAAATAAAAGCAGTAAACGTGCTCCTATTATCTACAACATGCTTATATGCTGCGCAATTAAATTAAACACGTATATCATGCGAAGACAGATAATAAAACAAATAAAAAATGTCCTCGTGGCCCCATGATACAAAACAAAACAAATCTAACTATTACAAGTTGGAATTTATTTTACAGATCTTCGACTGGGCTCCCACTACTTGGACTGAGATCTTGATTTATTTTCTGAACTTGGGCCTCCAAGATTTGATACATCAGAAAATTGGACAACTGGGCCAGTTAACCAGATCGCAGGCCTAGGCACACATTGCAAGCCCAATAGCCCGCGAGAACTCGGCCCGACGAGCCACCACCGGCGAAACACCATCGCCGGCCACCCGCCGTCGCCGTGAGGGCTCCCGGCATGCGCAACAGCCATGTACGTACGTGCATGGATGCAGTCCGCGATACCGCCTCCTCCGGCCGTTGCCCGTTTCACATGCCGCCGCCCAGGCTTGCCCCAACCGTCGCCCGAACCGCCGTTCACTCTTCTTCTCCACCGTTGGCCTCCGTGACTCGCCGGAATCGCGCAAGGATGGAACCGGGGTCGCGCGAACCATGCGAAAAACCCTAGGGTTTTCCGCGTCCGGCCGCACGCTCACCGCCGTCCCAGTCCGCGTCGCCGGCCACCGAGCCACCGCCTCCACCTGCCCCGCCTGCCGACGCTGACCAAGTGAGGGAGGACGGCCGCCAGCGTGCACAGCGCCGCGCAGGGCTGCCGCGCGTGCGCGCGCAAACCCTAGGGTTCCGCCGCATCGTGCATGCCTCCACGAGCCTGTCCCTCACGCCACCGCGAACCGCCGCCCTGCCCGTCGCCCCTCGCGTCGTCGGCCCGGCCTGGAGCCCCGCGCGCCGTGCCCTGTGCCAGCCGTGGCCGCACGGCCTGTGCGCGCGCGGCGCGCTCGAAACCCCAGGGTTTCAGCGCCGCCGCCGCCAATGCCCCGCCATCGTGCGCCGGTCTGCCGTGCGCCGCCATCGACGGTCGTGCATGGCCCCCAGCCATGTCGGCCCTGTCGCGTGTTGTCGCACGGTCCTTCGTTCTTCGTGTTCTTCATTCTTCGTTTTACAGATTTAATTATTGAAAATAGAATATTACATTGGAATAATTCTAATTACATTCAAAAAAAAACTAATATAACCACAGATTTATCTCGTGGGTGAAAAACGAATCCATATAAATGGGCGGATTAACCCGAGGAACCACGAGGACGAAAAACATACAATCAATCCATAACCATCCATTGCATGCAATCAATAATAATAATCATGCATGTTCATAGGCAATATTATTTTTCCGATAGAGCCAATTAATTGAACCTGGCTCTGATACCAATTGAAGGGATTCGTGAACTAAATCACGAAGTCCGTTTGCCAAGGATCGTTAATTGGGATATCAAAAATAAATTGCTATGCCTATGAACAATCCTAGCATGCTCCTATATTATTATGCATAAGAAGGTTTATGCGGAATACCTGGATCGATGAACTCTGAAGAACGCGTGCGCGGAGATGCCCTTTGATCTTTCCCATGCACCAAGATTTAATTTCCTAACAGATTGAGGAAATTAATCTATAGAAAATAAAAGATTATTTTCGAAAACAAGAGAGGAGAGAGAGAAGAAGAAGAATCCTCCTGATCTGATCTTCTGATCTGTATCCCAACTCGATCTGAAAATCTGGTGAAGATTATCTATCAGATCCTTTGCCCGGTTGAGAAGCAGAATTTCCTCCTTGTTCTCAGATCTTAGTCGATCACTTACAGCTCCCAAATACTGGTTTGTTGTGTGCAACTTATGATCTTGTGTGTTGTAGGTGTGTTGAGATCTGAGGAACTGAGGCCTATTTATAGGAAATTCTAGGCTCCTATTGGGCTTGAGTTATCATGGGCCAGACCAGGGACCAGAATGCAAAAAGCAAATAAGGCCTATCAATTAATTAATTCTCATATTCAACCCAGAATATAATTAATTAATTAATATTGATTCATGCCACCAGAGAATCAATACTGTCCTACCTATTTGCTACCACGTTTTGAGGAACGGGTTGCATTGGACTCAGTTTATCCCCACATTTAAGGTTACAAACATTCGTTAATTAATTTAAGCTCTGACAAGCTATTTAATTAATTAACATCTTTAATTCCTGAATCAATCCACTCAAACCTTTTTCACTTATGCTTGAATTTAATCAGCTTACAGGACTTTAGCATAACGAACCTTTTGAGCTGTTCAGGGAATGTCACCATCCTATACTGGATGTGGTTACCTAGTTCAGATACCAGACAGTCATACACAAATTGATATCACCCAAGACTGCAGATGTACAGGTTCAACTAGAACCTTCTCTTCAACTCAAAGTGATATACAATATATGTACAATTCTGTATCATCATCTAGGCTTAAGATTCCATCGAGTCATGGAGATCTAGATTCTTTTAATGTCAGATAAAAGAATCGATCTCGACTTAGGTCCTCATCAATGTGTTCCCCACACCAGCATACCAAGACATCCAAGATAAGATGCTTATCCGCATATGCTGCAGCCTACACCGACAGTTTATCCTGGAACTATCTCAGCTGTGATGACTATTTATATCTCGCTAAGTCAAACGATCCATACGATCTTCCGTGATCTTCTACACACCGTATGATCTCCCTATCGATGAGATAAGAGGATAATTGTGTTTGCGACACATGTTTGTTAATTCAGACAGGAGATGAACATACAACAATTATGATTTCCAGTATATTAACCAATAAACCTTGTACATAATATACCAATCATAATGCTTTTAGTATATAATTCCATCACAAGTGACGAGGCACCAAGCCTGAGCCATCCCCATGACGACGCTCTAGTCATCTCGATACTGATTTCAAACTACTTCGTGAAGAGGATATTGGTCGATAAAAGAAGCTCAACGAATATCCTGTTCCTGCACGCACTTTAGGAGATGAATATCCCTGGGGACAAGATAGCTCGCACACAGACCCCGCTGATCGGGTTCAACGGCAGCGTGCAAATGACTGTCAGGACCGTGGTGTTGCCAACGTACTATGGAGGAATACACCATGATGTGTCGTCCATGGTCATAGACGCCCCCAGCGCCTACAACGCCCTGCTAGGGCGCCCATGGCTGCACCAACTGAGGGTCGTGCCCTCGACGTTCCACCAAGTGCTAAAGTTCCCAACGCCCAAGGGGATCTGCACGATCCGAGGCGAGCAGAACGCAGCCAAGGAATGTTACTACGCAAGTTTCAAGGCCGTTTGCACCTAGCAGCACTTTGCCAAAAGCGAACCACTGCCCTCACAGGGGGAATCCGAGGAAACGGAGGAGGTCAAACTCAATCAGAGCAACCTGGGGAAAAAGACAAACATAGGCGCCGAACTAGATCCTGCAGTCCGTGCACGGCTAGTCGAGTTCCTCGCAACCGAGCAGGCCGAGTTCGCATGGTCTCACAAGGATATGGTGGGGATCAACCCCGAGGTTATGACTCATGGACTGCAGGTCGACCCTAGCCGCAAGTCGGTACAGCAGAGAAGGAGGAAATACCCAGCAGAAAAGAACAAAGTGATCAACGAGGAAATCTAAAAATTGTTGGATATCGGGTCCGTGAGGGAGGTGAAATACCCGACGTGGCTCGCCAACATCATGGTGGTAAAGAAGAAGAATAGCAAGAATAGGATCTGTGTGGACTACACAAATCTCAACAAGGCGTGCCCAAAGGACCCATACACGCTCCCGCACATCGACTGCATTGTCGATGCAACCGCGGGGCACAACTTACTGAGCTTCATGGATGCCTTCTACGGGTACAACCAGATCCTGATGCACACCGAAGACCAGGAGAAGACCGCTTTCATGATGAATAAAGGCATCTACTGTTACTGAGTAATGTTGTTCGGACTCAAGAATGCGGGGTCGACGTACCAACGGCTTGTTAACAAGATGTTCGAACCGCTCATAGGGAAGACGATGGAAGTATATGTCGACGACATGCTCGTGTAGTCAAAGAACTTGAACGACCACGTGCTCCACTTAAAGCAAGCTTTTGAGATTCTGAATAAGTACCGAATGAAGTTGAACCCTGCGATGTGCACTTTTGGAGTAGCATCGAGAAAGTTCCTGGGACATATAGTCACCGGGCGAGGGATCGAGGCAGATCCTATGCAGATTAGAATAGTAAAGAGCATCGCACACCCGCGAAGCCCAAAAGAAGTGCAAAAATTAACAGGAAGACTGGCGGCCTTGAGCCGATTCATCTCCAAATATTCAGCCCAAACTCACGAGTTCTTCCAAGTTCTTCGCAAAGGGAAAAGGTTCTAATGGACAGCCGAATGCGCAAAGGCACTAGAATAGCGGAAAGATTACCTGGCAAGTCCGCCTCTACTGTCCAAACCTAAAAAGGCCGAGACATTACTGCTACACTTGTCCATCTTCAAGCATGCGCTCGGAGCAATTCTGGTCAGGGAGAGTGCAGGGAAGCTACATCTCGTGCATTATGCGAGTAAATCGCTGCTCGATGCCGAAACAAGATACACGGCGTTAGAAAAACTCGCACTCGCTCTGGTAACTGCATCGAGGAAATTGCGGCCATTATTTGAGTCACACCCTATAAAGGTCGTAACCTCCTACCCCCTGCGAACCGTGTTTTCAAAACCAAGTTTATCTGGCAAGTTACTGAAATGGGCAGTGGAGATCGGAGGCTAGGGCCTCGAGTTCGAACCACGCACAACAGTCTAATCCTAAGTATTGGCAGACTTCATAGCGGAGTTCACAACCGAGCTCCAACTAGATGTAGAAAAAGAAATCGTGAACCTGGAAGTTGGGGAAGCGACAAAAGAAACGTGGGTTCTTCAGGTCGACGGGGCCAGTAACATGCACGGTAACGGCACCGGAATTAGATTGCAGAGCCCCTGGGGAGAGATGTTTGAAAGAGCCATTCAGCTAAACATTGAAGCAACAAACAATGAGGCGGAGTACGAAGCATTTATCTGAGGAATGCAACTCGTGATAGAGCTAGGGGCTCGCCGCCTACAGGTGCACAGAGATTCGCAGTTAGTGGTAATGCAAATGGAGGATCACTATCAGGTCAAAGAGCCAGGCTACTAACATACCACGATTTAGCACGAGAAGTCCGCAAGGGGTTCAATGAGTGTGAGCTAAAACATATTGCACGAGAAGAAATTCGGACACCTATGCACTAGCAAACCTGGCCTCCACAAAAAAAACAAGGCAAAGCAAGCCCATCGCCGTCACGTGGGCTGAAGAACCCGCAACACCCAGAGCCGCAGAAGTTTAGAACGTATCCCCAGGGGATTCGTGGATCGAACCAATCGGGAAGTATATTATGGATGGCGTCCTGCCAGAGGATAGGATGCAAGCAATCCGATTAACCCGAGTTGCGGCTAAATACACGATCCACAATGGGGAGCTATACAGACGATCGGTAGAGGGACCATTACTCAGGTGCCTAAATCCAGCCGCAGGACAAGTAGTCCTCATGGAAGTACACGAAGGCGATTGCGGGAGCCACCAAGGGGCTCGACCATTGGCACACAAAGTCATATCTGCTGGTTTTTACTAGCCGACACTTCATAAAGACGCAAAGAATTATGTACATAGCTGGGAGGCGTGCCAGCAATTCGAGGTGACCAATCAAAGCCATGCAGAACCACTCCACGCCATGATCGCGGCCTAGCCCTTCATGGCTTGGGGGATGGACATAGTGGGATAACTCCCAAAAGGAGTCGGACAAAAAGAATACATCCTCGTGGCCACGGACTACTTCACCAAGTGGGTCGAAGCTGAGGTATTTGCTAACATCAGGGAGCAAGAAGTAATCAAATTCTTGTGGTCACATATCCTGTGCAGATTCGGAGTGCCAAAAGAAATCAGGACAGACAACGGCACACAATTCACAGCTCGAAAAGTACAAGAATTTTGCGACCAATACTACATCAAACTAGTCTTTTCTACACCGAGATATCCCGAGGTCAACGGACAAGCAGAATCCACCAACAAGACAATTATGGCCACGATGAAGAAGCGGCTCGATGACCACAAATCAAAGTGGGTAGAGGAGCTCCCCAGAGTACTCTGGTCCTACCGAACCATACCAAGGACGTCAACATGGAGCTCACCCTTTGCTCTCGCGTACGACGAGGAAGCCGTTATCCCCGCAGAAGTGCAGGCTGGGAGCCTGTGCGTACAAATATGCGAAGAAGCAGAAAATAGCGAGAAGCTACTGAATAACCTAGAATTGATCGACGAAATGAGAGATCGTGCTCTGCTAAACATGGCCCAAAGAAGAAAACAAGTCGAGAAGTTCTTCAACAAAAAGCTATGTATGCGGATTTTCAAAGAAGGAGATTGGGTACTCAGAAGGGTTTTTCAGAACACAAAAGATAAAAGTCGAGGAAAGCTCGCACCAAGCTGGGAAGGACCGTACAAAGTCACTAGGGTAGTGGGTCGCGGCGCCTACCACCTAGAGGACCATGATGGAAGAGAAATTGCGAACAGCTGGAATATAATGCACCTGAAGAAGTATTACGTTTGAAAGAACGAGATCAATGAGCTCGATCTCCCAGATACGCTCCACTCCTAAACTCTTTCCCATTCTACATTACAATTTATCTAATCATCGAATTGTTACTAACTTGGGCGTCGGAGGGGCGATGCCTCAGCATTGCCTAACCCCTCACAATAATTTTTTAGGGAGGAGCAGGCTCTCAAAGCAGTCCGCCAGCACACGGAACAGAACAAATACCACCTCGCCAAACAGATAAACGTTCTCTAACTTATTTTACTCATCCAATTCCACTTAGTTTATTTAAGTCGATACTGACTTAAGCATCGGAGGGGCGATGCCGAGCAACTATTTCGCAGAATGATTAATGCGACCCTCTAAACAATTCAAATACATCCGAAGCAACTACATCCTACCATGCAACAATAGTAGATGCACGATTTGCGAAATTAAATGGTGCATTGTATAAGAAAGAGCAAAGTAGCATTTCTACAAAAAAGCAGTAAATTGTTCAATAGCAGAAAATAGGAAAGAAATTCAAAAGGGCAGGTCGTTCAAGTGGCGGTGGCATCCTGATCGGGAGTCGGACCAGTGGTGGCATTCTGATCGGGATTTAGGCCGAAGACAGGCTCATTCGGTTTCGGACCACCAACAGAAGTCTAGTTAGCTTGATTTGAATCCTGCAGCGACTCTTTCTGCTTCTCATGCTGCTGCTCAGATTCCTTCTGGATGACCTGCCTCTGCTCCTGCTCCTTCTCCCCTTCCTCCTTCTCCGGCTCGGGCTCATCAAGCACGCTTAAATGAAGGTCCGGATATTTGGCAGCAACCCTCACCCAGACCTCGCTTTCTACCTGTTCGACAAGCATCTGCGAAAGGGTTACACGGGGTCAGAAGAAGGATACATAAAAAAAGAAATAAGCTTGTGAAGTACCTCATAAGTCTCGGCAATGTGGGGAGAAGTAATGAGCGCACCGAAGTCCAGACCCTCGCCGGCCTGCAGATGAGCAATCCGCTCCTCGTAATTTTAGACATCGGCTAAGTAGCTCTCTCGCTGAGACTTAAGTCGGGTCTCGTAGGAGAGGAGATGATCATTCCTCACCTTCAGATCCTTTCTGGTCAACATCTGCCTACGCCTCGAACACCTTACGATGGAGGTCGTTCAACTCCACCTCGGTGGCCACCACCTCACGCTCCGCCCTCACTGCCCTCCCTTCGGCCGATGCGACCCTATCGTCCGCCATGTTCAGCTTCTCGTTCAAGCTGTCCACGTACTTCTAGGAAGACTCCAATTCCTGGCAGAGCCGGTAGATCTCCTCGGAGCATTGCTTGTGGAAAATGGTGAGCTCCCGGTGGATCGAATCGAACTCTACACAAGCTTGCACAAACAAAAGCAAAATAAGTCCTACGCACCCCGGATCGAAACAAATGAAAGCCCAAACGCTAACCTGAAGTTGGTGGAGCTCGTATCGCTCCAAGCGTGTAAGGACCAGTCCGATCTGAGCAACCAATGTGGGGTCCTTCAGGAGCTGGCGCGCGGGTCAGAAAGTGGCAAGGGTTTCCAAGAGAGAGTGGTCTATGTATAGACCCAGGGTTTTATCCCTAATGGGCTACTGGGCCTTTTTCAGCATATTTAATTAGGCCAGTCCTGGGACCTAACGCAAATAATAAAGTGGGCCTATAATTAATTAATTCCAATGTCCACCACCCAGGACACAATTAATTAATTACTCCATCCGTCCCACTTCAATTGTCCACCTTTCCTTTTTCGTCCGTCCCATTTAATTGTCCACTTACCTAAAAAGGAAAATTAACACACACTCACTAATAAAATACTAATTTCCTCTATCTCTTGCAACATTGGTTATTGTGCCCACTTTCAAGTGGACTAATTAAAAGGGTCAGAGGGAGTAATATTAATTCTTTTTCACCACAGAATTAATACTGACCTACCCCTTTATTACCACGTTATGAGAACGGGCTGCATTAATTGAGAATCCCCATATTTAAGGTTACCGGACATTCATTAGTTAATTGGAGCCTCTGACAAGCTCTAACTACAATTAATTAATATCTTATAATTCCTGAGTAGTACCACTCAATCCTTGTCACTCGTGCCTTAACATAATCAGCCTGCAGGGCTTTGGCACGATGAATGTTATTGAGCTCCTCAGAGAATGTCTCCATCCTATTACTCGGATATGGTTACCTAACCCCAGTCTCAGGCGGTACTACATGAACTATTGTTACCCAAGATGCGGATATACGAGCACGTTACTTAAGCTCTCCACCATGGCAAGTCAAAGCAACAGTCAACCCGTGCAAACCCCTGAACCTTCGTTAGGGTTTGGACTCAATCAATATAATGAGATCTTGTATTCGCTGATGTCAAACAGACGAATACATCTCACTGCGGTCCATCAATACGCCACCCCTGAGCACCAGCATGTCAAGTAACCAAGACAGACTACTTATTCTGACAATGCCGCAGCCATCTGGACAGACGTATCCTCATACGCTGTCTCGGCTGTGATCAGGTTTATGTCTCACTAGATCAAGTGATCATATTGTCTTCTGCGATCTACAACACGCCGTATGATCGTCCCTATTGGTGAGACAAGAGGATACCATTGTTACATACATGTAAGATTGTTAACAGATAGGAGAAATAAATTGTTGTATACTCATTATAATAAATGCTTTCAGTATACAAAACCCATCAATCTCCCACTTATACTCAAAGCATAACTAAGCTATTAAAGAGTATACAGTCTGTCTATCTAGCCTGCTATCTCTTTAACCACTGTCAGTGGTCGGCATCCACCTCAGACCCAGCTCATGAATATGTCTTTCGTAAACTTTCTGTGGCAAGCTCTTTGTAAATGGATCAGCAAGGTCGTCCTTAGTATCAATCTTCTTGATCAGCACATCACCTCTCGATAGGATTTCTCGTATGATATGGTACTTTCTCCCTATGTGTTTGCTTGCCCTGTGAGACCGCGGTTCCTTTGAGTTTGCCACTGCACCAGAGTTATTACAATAAATTGTGATGCTCCTCGACAAACTCGGGATCAGCCCAACTCTAAAAGGTAGTTCCTAAGCCATACCCCCTCTTTCGAGGCGTCGGAGGTGGCGACATATTCCGCCTCCATGGTGGAGTCAGCAATGCATTTCTGCTTTGAGCTCCTCCAAGATACAGCTCCACCTCCCAGGGTAAACACATATCCTGAGGTTGATTTCTTCTCATCCTGATCCCCTTGGAAATCCGAGTCTGTATAACCCACAGGGCACAAATCCTCACTTTGATAAACTAGGCAGTAATTCCTAGTTCTCTTCAAATATTTGAGGATGTGCTTTACAGCAGTTCAGTGCGCCTGTCCAGGTTTAGACTGATATCTTGCTACCATGCCAATGGCATAACAGATATCTTGCCTGGTACACAACATTGCATACATGAGACTACCCACCGCCGAAGCGTATGGTACAAGACTCATCTCATCTTTCTCCCGCTGTGTCTGAGGACACTGCCCACCAAAAAGATGAACGCCATGTCTGAAAGGTAGCAAGCCTTTCTTGGCGAGTTGCATGTTGAACCGGGCTATCACAGTATCCACATAGGATGCCTGGGATAAGCTCAACATTCTTCTCTTACGATCTCGTAAGACCTTAATCCCAAAAATGTACCCAGCTTCTCCCAGATCCTTCATTTGGAACTGTTCGGATAACCAAGCCTTGATTTCTGACATCACTCCCTCGTTGTTTCCAAATAGGAGTATGTCATCGACGTAAAGTGAAAGGAAAACCACGCTCCCACTGAAACAAAGTCGGTAAACACAACTTTCGTTTTCCAACTGTGCAAATCCATAGGATTTAATCACATCGTTAAAACGTAAGTTCTACGACCTTTAAGCTTGCTTAAGTCCATACAAAGACTTCCTAAGCTTCTAGATAAGATGTTCTTCGCCCTTGCATATGTAACCCTCGGGTTGCTGCATATAGATGTCCCTACCTTCTTCAAGGTAACCGTTTAGAAAATCGGTTTTGACATCCATCTGCCAGATCTCGAGGTCCATATGCGCAGCTATGGCAAGGAGTATCCGGATGGATTTGAGCATGGCTACGGGTGAAAAGGTTTCATCATAGTCAATGCCCTCTTTCTGACTATAACCCTTTGCCACCAGCCTGGCTTGAAAAGTCATGATCTTTCCATCCGCTCCTTTCTTTCTCTTGTATACCCATTTGCACCCTATGGCCCTAAAGCCATCCGACAAATCAGTTTTCTGGTATACATCCATAGCAGTTATGGATTCAATTTCGGAATCCATGGCGACACGCCATTTTTTAACATCCTTGTCCTGCACTGCCTCTTCGTAAGTCAGTGGGTCAGAGTCCTCATGTCCGTCTTCCGGGCTCAAGTCCGAAGACTCACCCACGAACATGTACCTTTCCGGTTGGAAAATAACTCTCCCACTACGACGAGGCATCGGTGCCGTGTCATTAGTAGGTGCAGTAACTTGTGGTTCTGCACCTTGCTCTGAAGAACGTGTCTGTGGTGCTGAACCTCTCACAGGTGCACCCACATCTACACGTTCCCCTTCCCTTGGAATCGCATTATCGTTTTCAATTTCTTGAAGAACGATATCACTCCTTGACTTGTGATTACTCACATACTCGTCCTCCAAGAATCTAGCGTTGGTGCTAACAATGACTCTTTGACTCTCAGGACAGTAAAAGTAACCACCTTTCGTTTGCCTGGGATATCCTATGAACAGAATTACTTTTGACCTGCTTTCTAACTTATCAGGATCCTTCGACAATACGTGTGCCGAACAGCCCCATACTCTAAACTTGCACAAACTAGATTTGCGACCAAGGAAGAGCTCAGAAGGCGTCTTAGGAACTGATTTAGAAGGCACCACATTTAGCACGCAAGCTGTTGTTTCCAATGCGTAGCTCCAAAACGAAATTGGTAAGTTTGCATAACTCATCATTGATCTTACCATCTCTAGAAGAGTCCTATTTCTTCTTTCAGCTACACCGTTTTGCTGGGGAGTACCCGGTGCAGTCCATTGGGATGTTATCCCATTTTCCAACAAATACTACAAGAACTCGTTACCGAGGTATTTGCCACCGCGGTCAGATCGCAGTGACTTGATAGTTTTCCCGACCTTCTTTTCTACCTCAGCCTTGAACTCTTTGAATTTTTCAAAGCATTCAGACTTGTAGCGAAGCAGGTAAATGTATCCGTACTTTGAGTAATCGTCATTGAAAGTGACGAAGTACTCGTACCCTCCACGAGCCTGCGTGGACATCGGTCCACATAAGTCAGAATGGATCAACTCCAACACATCCTCTGCTCGAGACTGGCTAGCCTTGAAAGGCCTAGTTGACATCTTGCCCTCGATGCAGGATTCGCAGACTTGATAAGGTATAGCCCGAACCAAGTCCAATGTACCGTCATCTGCGAGTCTTTGAATCCGCTTCAAGCTGATGTGACCGAGTCTCAAGTGCCAGAGATATGTAAGATCCTTATCAGAAGAAGTAAGTTTTCTCTTTCTAGGATTATCAATTACGGATGAATTACATGCAATATTCAAGGACATATTTGATCGAAGTAACATAAAGAGTGTAAATCAACATCCCATAACGGGTAACATTGTTATTACCAATGATAAAATCATAAATAACAAATATTTATAAAAGTTGATAAAATTTGTCATACCGATAAACCATGGGAAACAAATAAACCCTCAAATGTACTTAATTCATCGAAATATAAAGGAAAGGAAAAAACTCCATGAAGCTCCGTTATAAACGTTGCCTTCATCCAGTTTGGTATCTTCTTGCCATCACTCACCAGCCTTGTCGGCACGGTCCCCTGCAAAGTACAACAACATGATCAACAAGTCAGCGCTTACAGCTCTGAAAGAGCAACAACAGACCCTAATCATGCTTAAAGTTATACATGCAAATGGCATACCTTGTCTAGCTTTGTTGGCTTGACAATCTTTCCTCCAATGTCCTTTCTTACAACACCTGAAGCATCTGTCCCTATCAGTCGCCACTTTAGGCTTTTTCCCAGCCCCACCTTCCTTCACAAGTGTCTTCTTAGCCCACTTCTTAATCCCTTTCTTCCGCTTCATACCTTTCGGTACAACAGAGAGATTACCAGAAGTAGCCAAGGCAACCTTCTGAGGGTTCATGACTGATTCCGCTGCCATCAAGTCATTGAGCAACTCATTAAGAGTATACTCCTTCTTGTTCATCACAACATTCAATCTAAAACTCTCAAAGGACTTGGGTAGAGAGTTCAGTATGATAACAACTTTAGCCTCAACGTCGATACCTCCACCATGCACAGTCAGTTCATCCATGAGGTGAGTCATGGTGACTACGTGCTCTCTCACTGGGGTGCCATCAGTCATTTTCTTACTCACGATTTCCCTCATGAGATTGAATCTGACGGCTCTATCAGTTTCCCCATAGGTCGGCTCCAGACTCGTCATGATGTCATAGGCATCCCTATGGTGCTGATGCTGCTGCTGCAAAACTTTCGATATAGTGGTCATCATGTAGCACTTGACTACATTGTTCGATTTCTCCCACTTGTTGTAAAAGTCTATATCCATTTGACTGGATTCAGCAGTTGGCACTTCGGGACGAAGTACTTGTAGAACGAACATGTGTTCTTCCGCAATGAGGGTGTATTCAAGGTTGCGTTTCCATTCCAGGAAGTTTGGACTAGTTAGAGAATTTTGTGCGAGAATATTGATAACACTAGACATAGACGTATCCGAAACAATAAAATTCTTAAATAAGAAAACACATGTAGAACTTCGAAAACAAATGTATTGAAAACCTTTTAATAAATCAATACAAATGTTTTCCACTAATTGCCCAAGAGTTCCCACCGCAAGTTACACTCGTAGACGTTTACGATGTCACCCTCAACCAGAACTGCGGGTTTTAAGCCCCAATCCATTTAATTTCACTACCATGTCAGGAAGCTTTTGACAGTAGAAATTAATAATTAGTGAAAACCTTAGACCAAGCCATCTCTCAAGAACTGGGATGCAATTCTTGCATTATATTCTAAGATGCTTCTAAGCCATTAAACACAAATTTAACTCAGGCCAAAAGAGACAATTTAGCATGGCACGTAACCATACCGCACAGCCCTTAAAGCTTTTGTTTTCTATAATTTAAATCAATCCTAGAATACTTGTGAAAGAGATCTATGCAAGCTACACTCGTAGACGTTTACGCAAAACCCTCCCACTATTAACATGATTTAAATTGTTTGTCTAGAAATCCCAACAACCGTACCCATGCACCTCTAGGACTTAACAAGCTACACTCGTAGACGTTTACTAGAATGAGAGATACACTTACAGCCTAGGACCGCTTTGTGGAGGTCTATTGATTTTAATTAAAAAATCAGCTTAGTATTTTTCTTTTAAAAGGTTTCTTATATGCACACAAATAATTTCTTTGTTTTTATATTTTCCAAATTTTTGTATGTAATTAAACAAGCCCAAAAATTCCCAAAATATAAACAAACAAAAGAAATTAATCACATAAGCATGCTTGGAAAGCTGTAAATAATAAAAGCGATAAATCATGATTTTCCTATTATCTACACATGCTTAATTGCGCACATACATAAATCACATATCATACGAGGACAATTAAGGCAAACAAAAATTCCTCGTGGCCCCCAAAATAAGAAAAAATAAATCCTATCTATTACAATTTGAATTTGAATTTATTGGATAAATCCAAATCTTCTCAAATCTTCTAGGGCCTCCAAATCTTTATCCACCAAATCTTTGGGATTTAGGCCTTTGTGATCTGATGATTTGCCCTAACACTAATGTTTGCCCTAGGGTTTACACAGGATTGTACAAACCACCAAAACACGAGCCACCGCAACGGGACAGCAGCCGCCGACGATGACAGAGCCGCCACCCGCCGTCGCCGCGCCGCCCGCTGCCGCCGCGCCGCGCGCTCACGCGCGCCTCCCGTGCGCAGCGCCCCCGGCACTGCTGTCGTCCGCCCGTCCGCCTGCGCCGCCGCGCGCCACCCTTTGTCGGCTCCGTCTTCGTTCTTCGTCCTCGACCCGTTCAATTACAAATTTGAAAATAAAAAATTACAGAATAATCTATTTTATTACAATTTTTCAAATCTACACTAATCACGAATTTTCTCATGATTTTACAAAATTAATTCAGCCCTACACGGATAAACCACCGCGGGCTGAATTACACGGATTGCCACGAGGAACAAAAACCATCAACAAATAAATTCATATATGCATTCAAATTTAATTATGCAAAAAAGAGCCATAAATCAAGAACCTGGCTCTGATACCAATTGTAGGGTTTTCCAGTGAACCGAATCACAAAAACCAATTGAACCGGACCGATTTATGGATATTGTGCACAATCAGAATTCGCAATAAAACCTAGCATACTTCTATGAATTTAATATTCATAATTGTGGATTGAGGAATTACCGTTATTCCGTAGAGTCTGATCCGATCTTCCGCGTTTGAATATCCAATCCCAATTCAACCACGCGATTTGATTTAATCTGCGGAAACAAAAATTAGATATCTAATTTCTAGATTAAAATTGAAAATACAGAAAAGAAAGGAGAAATATGTTCTCCAGATTAGATCTTGAGGGTTGTGTCCCAATGCTGCTCAGATCTGCTACTGGTGAAGATTCCACAGATCTGTGTTGGAGGCCGGAGCAGAAAAACCTTTCTTCTCCCCTCTACAGGCGCCGCCCACCTCTCTCTCTCTATAATCTAGGGTTTTGACTGATTTGAATGATCACACAAGTGGCTAGGGTTTCCAAGAGAGAGTGGTCTATTTATAGACCTAGGGATTTATCCCTAATGGGCTACTGGGCCTTTTTTCAGCATATTTAATTGGGCCAGTCCTGGGACCTAATGCAAATAATAAAGTGGGCCTATAATTAATTAATTCTCATGTCCACAACCCAGGACACAATTAATTAATTAATATTAATTCTTTTTCACCACATAATTAATACTGACCTACCCCTTTATTACCACGTTATGAGAACGGGCTGCATTAATTGAGAATCATCATATTTAAGGTTACCGGACATTCATTAATTAATCAGAGCCTCTGACAAGCTCTAACTATAATTAATTAATATCTTATAATTCGAGTAGTACCACTCAATCCTTATCACTCGTACATGAACTTAATCAGCCTGCAGGACTTTGGCACGATGAATGTTATTGAGCTCCTCAGGGAATGTCCCCATCCTATTACTCGGATATGGTTACCTAACCCCAGTCTCAGGCGGTACTACACGAGCTGCTGTTACCCAAGATGTGAATATACGAGCACGTTACTTAGGCTCTCCACCATGGCAAGTCAAAGCAACAGTCAACCCGTGCAAACCCCTGAACCTTCGTTGGGGTTTGGACTCAATTAATATAACGAGATCTTGTATTCGTTGATGTCAGACAGACAAATACATCTCACTGCGGTCCATCTAAACGCCACCCCTGCGTACCAGCATATCAAGAAACCAAGACAGACTACTTATTCCGACAATGCCGCAGCCATCCGGATAGACGTATCCTCATACGCTGTCTCGGTTGTGATCAGGTTTATGTCTCACTAGGTCAAGTGATCATACTGTCTTCTGCGATCTACAGCACGCCGTATGATCGTCTCTATTGGTGAGACAAGAGGATACCATTGTTACATACATGTAAGATTGTTAACATATAGGAGAAATAAATTGTTGTATACTCATTATAATAAATGCTTTCAGTATACAAAACCCATCAGCCTCTGGCGCTCCGAAGGCTCGGACTCCCTCCTATCCCAATTGTCACCCCGACACGAGATCTCTGTGTGGGTTAGGGGGCGGGGAGTATCTACCTTCTTTGGCTTCGGATCTGTAGGCAACAACGGAGGAGGAGGAGGCAGCGGGGGCAGATCAGCGTCGACGTAAGGATGCTTCGGCGGATTGGAAGCTCGATGATGAGCCTCCTCCTCGTCGTGCTCCCATTTCTTGTCGCGCATTGCCTTGGCGACCTACTCCGGGGCCACGGCAGGGCAGCGGGATTGGGTCATTAGTTCACTAATGGGGGTGGCGCGAAGCTCTCTGTCGTAGACAAACTCAGATGTAACCGACCTCCCGTCTTGCACCAGCAACTACTGGCGGTCGCTCTCAGAGACATCATACACTCTATCAACCCGTGCCTGCTCCTCTTCAGTCAAGTCCATCCGGGGAGTAACTGCAAAATAGAAAAACGCAGAGATATCAGAGACGCGGTAAATAAAGGTACCCTGACGCTCTCTCTAGGGAAAAGCGACCCACTGATCGGATTTTCTCCCTGACGAAGAAACTCAGGTGCATCTGTGCGGAGTTGAAGGTAGAAAAATGTAGTCCACCATCCTGGGGAATTCGACGAGGGCTTCTTTATCAACGTCGTCTTCCCGCCGGACCACCTCGTGAAGTAATAGTAATGCTTATCAGGGCTCTAATTTATCCAGTACATATGGTGCCACTCATGGAGAGTGGGGAGACCCAGTCCGAGATCGAGCCACACCAGAAGAACCCCGACCATATGGCACCACCCATTCGGGGAGAGCTGGAATGGAGATAGGTTGTAGGACCCCAGCACCTCGCTGAAGAATGGATGAACTGGCAGGCCCACGCCGTTCTCCATTGCGGCAGTGTAGAACGCCGCAGATGCAGGTGGCGGGTTGAAGCACTTGTTGGTGGGCCGAGGAATGGAATATTTTATCTCTTGATAGGGAACCGAGATGGCCAGTGCCTTCATCATATCCTGAGAGAATGTCGAGGTGGCCCCCAAAACCCTATAGCTTCTCCAATCGGAGGGAAGCACTTACTCCCCAGCTACCTCAGGCTCCACAGGAGTCACCTCCGCAGCACCTTAGCCAGACCCACTGGCCTCTGCACCGACGAGAGCACGCTCCAACCCTTGGAACGCCTCCAAAAATACCCTATTATCACGGGAGTGGGAGTCCAAACTCTCAATCGTGGCATCAAAGGCGCCGCTTGAGCCAGGTTTTTCAGGACCTTGCTGAAGAAGGCTCCAGTCCGGACCGGTGAAGTCCGATGGTTTAAAAACGTGAGGAGGTGAGGGGGTGAACGGCGGGGTAAGCCCATGCTCCTAGGAGGAGGAGTCCTCTCGGTTTTGGGAGTCAGAATCAGAAGAACTCATCACAAAAAGAAATAGAGATAAATCCTGAAAAAAGATTAACCTAAAAGGAAAGAAGAATGGGGAGAAAGAGCCCCGGTCAACCCTACTCTCCAAAAAAAAAACCACCATCATAAAACACCGCTGCCCAAATCGTCCACCACAGGTACCCAAACAACATGAAAATGTAATAAAGCAAAGGGGAAAGCGATCGACTACCTTCGAATCAAAGATTAGAGGAAGACCCACGGTGAAAATGCAGCCGCAGGAGGTTGATTGGAGTAGAGAGCTGATCGCCGTAAATCGCACGAAAGAGAGAAAAGAGGGGAAGTGAAATGGTATCGGGAAGAATGACAAGACCCGCGCCCCAAGCGACGGTTATACCTTGGCACCCGTTCAACTGCTGAAAACCGCCCCCGGTTTTTACAGATATTACGCAACTGCCACCGAGTTTTGCTGCCCATAATTCGAAAGCACCTCGCTCAAAGTAGGTCGATTAAAGTAGTTTGACAAGAAGAATCCACTGATACGCGACTCAAAATATTTCGCCTTGGATCTGACACAGTCCATCCAAATCGGCTCGACAAGTCCGGCCCCTATAAATTTTCTAAGGCACCTCAAAAGCATAGTAAGACCCTGTCTCATGAACCCAAAGAGTTCGCTGGGGCTCACCAGATGGCCATATTTAGAAATTAAGACAGAACCCAAACTGTCTCACCAAACGCCGCGGTGTTGGGCCCGTGGTAACGGCATCCGCAGCAGCTTCTCGGGGCTGCACGGATGAGGGCACCCATAGAGGAACTGGCCCTCGAAGCTAGAAGGTGCTCATAAGCACCCCGATAATACCGGACTGCCCATGAGGAAGTCCGAAGGGCCACAATCTGGGAAAAATCATGTCACGGTATATATCCCACGTGGGTTTGACTATCGTTTTTTACTCGACAGGCCCTGCCACACATGGTCAGCCGAACCAAAGGGGCTATTGTTGGGGTCCGATCCAAATTCGGCCCAATTAGGGGCCCGATCCATAGCCAAACGGGTGAGCAGTAATGGTATCGGCCCAATTTAAGCGCAGCAGCCCAGTCCACTTAGACCATAGCCCGTCATAAAAGCAGTCCCTCGAGGCGGGAGCCGTTCGACGAAGACAAAAGGCAGCTCGACCATCAAAGAGAAAGCCCGATACACAAACAACGACCTGCCTTGACAGTTCCCAACGGTCAGAGAAGGATAACGAGCGCACAATGGTTAGCTCGCAGGATTTCGGAGGGCGCGACTGCTACGTGGCCAAATCACACTCGGGGCTCACTATCGACCCCAAATCCTCCTCTCCATCAACCCCAATTCCAATTGACTAAGAGACACGAGAACCTAAGCCACAACTTAGTGTCGTGGGGCAAACTCTAACGTGATCGGCACAATTATTCGGGACAACCGGTCCCTCCAAGGGAATTCTCTGATGCCCACACTTCGTCAGAACTTGCCCCACAAGCGCTCAACAGAGCCTAAACAGAGTGCACGCATGAGAGTGACGCTCCATGCAAGAGAACATTCCCCGGAGTGATTCTAACCTGCATGGATTCCGGACCCACGCATCGGCCTACGGGATGGCATTCCTATGCCACCCGACACAGTCATACGCTTGCATTCCCAGAAAATCTTTGTACTGACTCAGAGTAGTATCCCGACTACTCCCTATCGGAGCTGCTTCCCTAGGAAGCACCTCCCGGGCCCTAAGGATAGTCTCTCGGACGCCTCGAAACTTCGCTCTCTGTATGTATCTCGATCGAAGGTTTTGATTCCAGCACCTATCCCAGATAGGCCCTGAAACCGAAAGGGGCTATTGTTGAGGACAGTTCCTAACGGCCTAGCCCAAACCAGATTATTAAGTTAAAGCTCGTATTGAGATTGATCGCTGCAGCCCAGTTAATCTAGACCCAAAAATTGAAGTGATATTGAAGCTCATTCGATCAAGGCCCAGTAAAATAAGGACCCAGTCAAATAAAAATTTATTTGAAGAAGACTTGGTCAAATAACCATTTGAGAGAAAATCGCTCCCTTTCCCCAATTTTAGGGAACAAGTTAGATATTAAGCTTATAAATGGGGGATATTCACACCATGTTTAGGGACATGTAATTTTTACTTCTTGTTTCAATTCTCTTTTGTAGTTCAAAATTATTTCTTCATCTCAATAAAAATTCATGGCTTCGTTTCCTCAAACAAATCGAACCTCAACAGTGAGTACAAATTTTCTTCTAAAATTTCTGCTGCGTGTGTCAAGACTTTAATCTCGGAAATAACAAAATTTTATTGTGTGATTGATGAATACATAAAAATTGTGATTTGAATTGAGAGAGAATAAATATCTCATACAATTTCTTAATATTTAGATGACCAAAAGTGAGGAAAGTTTTAATTACACATATTTTTATAAAATCTCCTAATATATTAAATCAAAATAATGTCATCAAAACTGTTCTCGTCAAATTGTTTTTTATTTATAAGTAGATTTTCAGTTAAAATTTAGGAAGAGAAAATATTTTTCACGCTAGTTACAAAACTCAGGATATAAAAATTTTATTTATACCCAGATAATGTAGCATATTTCATTAGATAATGTACCAAAATTTCTTATTTTCAAATTAAATCAAGATTGTCCAAATTTAAATCTAATAGTTGAATTTTGACCTCATATAACATAATGAAGATGGGTTACCATATAATGCATATATATATATATATATATATATATATATAGGGAGCGGATCCAGTGAGAAAACTCTTAACGTGAGAAAGTAAGAAAGATGCTTGATTGCATTCACGGTATTGCTTGATTGTATTCAGGTCGTTGCTTGATTGCAATGTTGCTTGATTGTGCTTTAGTTGTTGCTTGATTATTTTGTTGCTTGATTGCATTTTAGTTGCTGCTTGATTCAAAATTAATCATTGATTTTTTTAGATCTGATGGACATGATTCATTCTTTTTTCTCACATGGGGATTTTTTTTTTACATGATCCCTCCTCTCTCTCTCTCTCTCTCTATATATATATATATATATATATATATATAGTTGTAATCATATGTGAACCACCTCCTACATGAGAGATAAGAACTATCAATCAGCCATTGATTTATTAAAATTAATAGCTAAGATTTTATTTATTTTTATTTATATACCTTTTTTATTATAGTTGGAGGGCAATGTTGGTAATGTAATTATTCACTTGAAATAATTCCATAACAACTCCCTAATTTTATTCTAATTTTCACTTGAAAGAATCCACTTGAGCCGTTTTCTTCAAGGTTTGTCTATCACCGGGCCATTGATAGATATTCATAGCCATCTCTTCTAAGATCCTCAATGCTTCTTTTGCACCTCGATTGAGAATTGCACCACCTGCCGATGCATCTACAAGAGCTTTTGTAGTAGAATTGAGTCCCCGGTAGAATTGACATACTTGTTGTTCCTCGATGAACCCATGTCTTGGACATCTTCTCAACAAATTCCTGTACCTCTCCCATGCTTCATATAGATTTTCATCACTAAGTTGCATGAATTGAGTGATTTCACTTTGAAGCTTGATAGTCTTACTTGGAGGGAAGTACTTGTATAAGAACTTAGACATGAGATCGTCCCAAGTTCGAATAGAAGATCTATCCAAAGACATAAACCACAATTTAGCCACATCTCTTAAAGTAAAAGAGAATAACTTTAGCCGAATTGCATCTTCCGATACTCCATTGATCTTGATTGTATCACAGACATCTAAGAAATTCATAAGGTGAGCATTAGGATCTTCTGTCGATCCACCTCCAACCATGTTCTGTTGGGCCATATGCACTAGCCCCGGCTTGATTTCAAAATTGTTTGCATTCACTCCAACTCCAAATCCAGCTTGATAATGGTCCATTGGATGGAACATCTCTTGAATTGGTCTTTCTTTTTCCTGCTCATTTCTTTCACGTTCCTCTTGTTGTCGCAACACTATCCCAGCTAGAGTTTGAACTTGCAACCTCAATTCCTCTACAATGGCATCTTGATTTGGTTGATTGTTTTCTGCCATTTTTGCCTTTTGCTGTCTTTTTCTTTGACTGTTCCGGCGTCTACAAGTAGCTTCGATTTCTGGGTTTACAGGGTTTAGAACCAATCCTTTGGACCTAGTGGACATATACCACCTGTAAGACACAAACCAAAAAGTAATTCAACCACCAATTCTTACTTGACAAAAACAAATAAAACAATAAAAATCAAAGAGTAATAGTAGTTCCACTTCACTAATATCTAGTCTAAATCAACATTAGTCCCCGGCAACGCGCCAAAAACTTGATCACCAAAATATTGACATGTGAAATACCGCAAGTGTACGGATCATATGTAGCAATTTGATGAGAACAAGTATCGTATCCACAGAGACTAAAAACATGATTCAAACTAAAGTACTAGTTTCATTTTACTTCTATTATCTAAGCAATCATTCATTTGGATTTGATTGTGATTAACTAACTAAGACTTAATTGTTATAAACTTCAACTTAACTAAGATTTCTTTAATTGAGAAGAAACATGGGCTATTGAGTTGTGTGTTTACATGGGATATTCCTATCTTTATCAAGTTTGTGTGAAAATTCAAATTTTATTCCTAAACATGAAGGATGAGCTCTAAAGAACCATGAAGTCTTGGTGTAGAACAATCATGCACACAAACAAGTGAGTACGGTGACTCATTTGAATGGAATTAAGTGATTAGTACTCAACCTCTAATAAGTATCCAATTGATGTGATTGTGATGCTTAATATTCATTGATCAATCAAAGATTTACAACTCTATTTACATGGATTAGATATAAAATGAGCCATAACATACATATATAAGGATCTTATCCTAAATACATGTAAGATACACAATCAACATGATCAATGAACATATATAGGAATTATATTCACACACAAACTAATATAGACAAGAATCTCATCATCAATCACACAACTGTAGCCCATAGATGATTTAACTCATGATAAATAAAAAGAACAACAATTCAACCATGGAAAACATAATAAAAATAAGGATTTAGATAGAAGAAATAAAGCCCGTAAAGTTTCCGGCGTCGGATCGTCGACTCTATTACAAACACTTGCTAAATCTTGCATCAAAAATCCAAACTTTTCTTCCCCTGTTTTTGTTCTTCTTTTTTTTTTTCTTCTCTCCAGCTCTAGCTTTCTTCACTCTTAGGATATTGAGAGATAATGAGAGGGATGGGTTGGTTTCTTAAATTGAGCACACTATATACAAAACATCATCATCCTAGTTTGAAATATGACAAAATAGCCCTAAAAATATCATTTCCGCCCCTGTTTCTCCGAACCACGGCCAAATCGCGTGAGCCGCGGTCGACTTACCCTACCGCGGCCCAGACCGCGGCGATATGCCTTCTGAAGGCTCCTCTGTCGCCGCCCGCGGTGGCGACCGCGGCGACAGGTCATCGTTCTTTCTCTCTGTCGCCACCCGCGGTCTGCACCGGTTTTTGGTTCCAACACTTCATCTTTGGCTATCTTGAAGTATTTTCCTTTATCCCTTGATCAAATCCTTTCCATTCTAACTTGATTCATCTTTCCAACTTCGGATCTTTGACAAAAACTTCCAACCATCATCGTCCGAGCTTGATTCCCTATCCTAATAACAAAATACGCAGCTAAACAAAAGATTAGTAACATTTGCAATGTTAATAAAAATCAAGATAACTATAAAATAAAATACTAAACTAACCACCTAGATTAGCATGAATTAGCATGGAAAACTAATGCTTATCAGGGGACAATTTATTTTTTTATTATATTAAAATGATAAGAGTGCAATTTATTTTATAGACTAATAAATTTTAAAAAGATTTTACTTAATTGTATAATATATAAATTATATTATAATATAAGATATTATTTGTTCTGTGGGTGAAAATTGAAAAACTAGTTTATAACATCAAAACTAATTCGTGAATCCATCAATTCCATAGGTCTAATTGGACTTTCCCAAATAGTTTATAACATCAAAACTAATTCGTGAATCCATCAACTCCATAGGTCTAATTGGACTTTCCCAAAACATAAATGGATTGTCACCCGATTTACATCTTACATATTATATATATGCAATGCTCGAACCTACACAATACAGGTCCATAGCAATACGGTGGCATACGTTAAATACTTCACATTGACTAATAAAAGTGGCATAAATCACGTTAATTCCTTACAAATCAATTTTGTAAAGATGAATTAATCCTAACAAGCACACTTTTTATTTCTGGACATACGTTGTCATTGTGCCAAAATGCCTAATCTGAGTTTATAAAAGAGCACATTAAATGTACAAAAGAAATAGAGAGAATCAGACCAAATTCAAAAGCCTAAATATGCATAGATAAGCTATTTTTACTGGTTTTAGTTACACTAGCCACAAACATACTGCATAGATAGAGCCATATCTGCATCGCATCTGAGAAGCGATTATATAACAAAACTTTTCCCAGAAAGCTTCAAAACTACACTACATAGATCATCATAGCAGGGAGAGCCATTGCTTTAATCAATCTGAAAGATCAGCTCGTGGGACTCCGCATTCTTCATCACCTCGACTGCCAATTCAACCATAGATTCATCGGGTGATTGGAGCTTTTCGGAGTCATCTTGGAGAGTTACGCGATAAACATCGTCCGGTCCCGTAGATGTAGAGAAGTTTAGCACCCTTGGAGTTTCACTCACAGTTTGGCTGTGGTTTGCAGGTTGCTGCTTGTTGGCGGCAGCCATCTCTTTGGCATATCTCTCCTTGTCCATTTTACTTGCCTCGATGTATGGCTGCGGGAAAAGTAAGTTCAGCATATAAGGGGAAGGAACTGTACCACACTTCAGGCCTGCTGACCATGACTTATGATGTTTAATCAACACCAGTTTAATGAAAGAAAGTTCTGCCAGATAATCAATGTTGTAAAAACCGAGTTACATGACCACCTTGGCGAATGTGTGCTAGGTGCCACTACCCAATCCGAAAGCCATAAAATCGGCATTGTCAGACATTTTTGGGTAGTTCGGCACCATGATGCCTATTTTTTATAAAATGGTTACCTAGCTCCTAGCGAGTTATGCAGCCCTGCGCATAATTACTAAATGCATACTATACGCTATCAAAAGACACGTGGAAGCTTAACTAAGGACATTTATAGAACTTTAATTACGAAATAACTCAAATTTGAAAAGATGATTTACCAGTTTGTCTTTCTCAGAGAGACATCTCCATGCAGAAACAACCATTTTCCGGATATTTTGGCTATCCGAGCTCTCTCCAAGAATCTTCTTTAGTCTATGAGACTCCAACGCAAGGAATATTTGATATCCAGTCCTTGGCTTCACAGGACCATCACGTTTTTCCACCATGAGTTCATTAACACGTGAGCTTGGTGGTACAATCATGGTTGAATTCTTGTTCGAACTCCCCGGGCCTGCATATGTAGAAAGTTATAATGCAACAAGGGAAATGGTTGTAGCAGAACACAAGAAAATAAGCCTCACATTTCAATTGTTCTAAAGATTATGATGATACAGATATAAGATTCATTTTGGCGTTTAACCATTCAGATATCTAAACAGATCCCGCAATTCAACAACATGATCTTGAGCAAGCATCAATTATTCAAAGAAACATGCAAAAACCTTTAGCCTCTTGCCAAGTTCCATCATAGTGATACTTTTTGTCTGTCCAACCATCTCGATCACCAAAGTGAATTGTTTTAAGAGGATATGAGCTGTCGCAGTTCTTCCGCTTTCCTTTTGAGCAGCTTGGACTCACCCGAGAGCCAAAAAGGCCTGGCATGATCAATTGGTTTTTTACTAAATAATGTGAAAGAGAACACATGAAGATCAATATCAAAAGAAGAATCTTGTCTAAACAAAACCCGTAAAGATAAGGTCTTAACAGTAAGCTGTTTCAACCTAGAGAATTTTTGGCAGGCCATAAGTTTTCTTGAATGGGCATCTTGCGGAAATACAGTAGTTCATACTGGAGAATGAGCATGCTATAAACGTTCTGGAGTTGAGCTGCCGGCATAGAAACGCAGCATTTCAATTTTGAAACTGATGCAACATCATCCCATTTTCTCATTTTAGTCACCTAAAAAAGCTCAAATATGATTAAAAGACAAACAAAGATATATAATGTCAAAAGACCAAATAGTTAATGACAGTTTACAGAATTCATGGTGTTGCTATGAACTTCACGTTTGGGATAAGGTTTCAAATACATTAATGTTGTGCGGCCCGAATCATGGCCAATATTATTACACAAGTCCCATTTGTTGAAGATATCGATTAGCAGATCTTTGAATCGAAGTTATCATCCAGCATTGACAAGAGTACCTGATAAAATCCTCCTCGTTTGATCACTTCCTTGTAGAAGCAATGCAAATCCAACATTGTGTCATGAAAGTTAAAACTGCATTTCGTGATAAATGAGCACACAAGCTGATAAAAATATGCAGGGAAGATAGGAGCATCAAATCAGCTATACACAACTTGACATCTGAAACAGAACTAGGAGTGAACTAAAAAGATAATATTTGCATATACCGGAACATTCAAAAACTGTGAATTATGCAGTTCGACATTACAGAATAGCTAATGTGAAGCAACGTATGGAGGATTGGCTACTTACATCAAATTACTCTTTCTTCATATGCAAACATCACTTTTCGTGTTCTTATCAGATTGAGAATTACTAATAGTTATATGAACTTCAGATTCTACTGATGAATCCTTTGAAAGTGGACAACACATGATTCTTACATAGGTCCATTGGCTGTCCCCTGCAAACATGGCTGCATTTTTCGCGCTTTTTGGAGGCAATTCGAGCTCTAACCTTTTCGAATCTTATCCTGCAATATACTGCAGTAATAATGTAGCCTACTTACAACAGCAAACAATCTGCACTTAAATCTTGGCTAAGTATAGTTGAGATCTTGCAGAAATCTGTCATTTTTGAAGCTTATGCTACACTAAAATAGACCTCCTGAATTAGGGCAACAAATTACAATGGTGTTACTAATGTTAATGTTATTTTCAAGATTAATATGATGCTAAAATCTTATTTGAGACTGTCCCTTAAGGTTAGCTTAGAATTCTAGCTCTTCGAGAGTGGTATTCTTCACCTTCCACCTAATATGCACAAGAAAGGCCCAAACCCAAACCCAATCCCAAGCAAGAAAGTCAAGCTTCATGATTTCCATCCAACTCTTTCTCCCCTTATTAAACATTTTAATCTTTATCATGATTTTCCAAGCAAACTCATTGATATAATTTCCGAGGGGCTCATCACACTAAATCCTCTCAATAAAGCATACATTTGACAGATTAACATCACGGCAATTTGCAACTTCCGAAAAACCAAACAAAAAAAGTCTCCCAAATGGCATGGATCATAAATGCATGCACGATTATATATGTTAGCACACACCCACATCATGTTTTTTGTCTGATTCTTCAGATGAATGAATGCATGTGAAAGGGGAAATACATAGTTGAAGAAATTGTAAAACTCACACTAAACTGAGGCCAGTTGACTCGTTCAGTTTGCCCAGTTTTTCGTAGAAAAGATCCACAGCCGCCTTGTCAGTGTCGGAAACCAGTGCTGATTCTGGCCTTTTCTCGCCGGAAAACCCATCAGCTTCGCCGGGCTGCTTCTCCATTTCCACCAGGAGTTTCTTGCTTTGAGTTGACAATCCCACTACACTTGTTTACAGCGTCTTTCATTTATAATTAAGAAATGCTTTCGAGAATCTATATTGAATATTCATATCAAACAACATTAATTAAAGGTTGGAATATAGGATTTGGTCGCGCTCGTGTTGCCACATATTTTCAGTGAAAATTAATAGAAAACTATAAATTTATGTATGAGTCAATTTTTAAGATTTATCTAATTTTTTTTTTAAGGAATTATATTCTTTTAGTCCCTTTGATCGGAACAATGATCCATTTTTGTGAATGTAATAGTATCAATAATTTATTAATAAGGGTAAAAAAAAATTATTTAAAAAACAAAATTAGTAAACCGGATAAACCAAAAAAAAAATTGACTAATAAAATAATATAGTGGGAGTATTTGACAAATTAAAAGGTTTACCTCAGTTTTTGTATATTATAGAATCTTACTCTAATATTTACTTTTTATTACTTAAAAATGCATAATATGGTTGACGAGATTAAAAATACTCATGTTATAAAAATACAAATTATGTTCATGAATTAATCAATTTAATAATGGGTGACTCACTGTAATTTTGATCTCGTCAATCATCTAGAGTATTTTTAAGAAAAAATCTTTGAAATAGCCAACTTGGCTAGTGTGCATCACGATTTTAGTTCATTTTATAAACACATAACAAATATAGCCCAAAGTATATGTATTAGACTTTATTTTTGTTAAAATATCATTTCTAAACTATGATATGTTTATAATACTCAAATCATTACTTAAATTGAATATTTAATAGTTTGTAAGATAATTTAATTTTAAAAGTAATAAAATTAAGTGGAAAATAAAGGGTTGGTCCCCACTAAAAGACATAGAACAACAAGTTGTATAGTTTGAATCAGTTGATCAATCTAAGATATTTTGAAGGTATACCTATCTCCAATCATGTAAATGAGTTTCAAGATGTATTGAATCAACTGTCAAATCTATTGTTAAAGTTTAGGATGAAATACATGGCCTATAGGATAATCGAGTTGTAATAGATCGGAAAAGCAAACCACAAAAAACTGAGGAACAATTTTTTAGGATAAAATTGCCAGAACAGAAGGACCGAAGAAAACTGTGAAGACAGTTCAAGAAGCGATATGCGAAGAAAATTGTGAAGACTGTTCAAGAAGCAATATGCGAAGAAAACTATGAAGATAGTTCAAGAAGCGATATGCGAAGAAAACTGTGAAGACAATTCAAGAAGAAAGAGGCCGAGAAAACTGTGCAGACAGTTCTAAACTGTCAAGGAAGCAATAGCAATGAAAACTGTGGACACAATTTTTATAGAGAAACTGTCGAGAGGCGCTCATAGTTTCAGACAAGCGCAGTTTTACGCCAAAGGAAACACTTGAAAAGTAAGGGGCCGAGCAGTCATAAATAGCATTGAAGACTCAATGATAAGGAACAAAGATACACTCAGTTATGATTGCAGTACAATGTTGTTCAAGTCTGACACAATAAGACAAAATTGTCTCTGCAAAAAACATGGCAGTGTTCAGAAAAAGGCAGAGGAGCAGGTCTGCGACCACAGAAAAATATGGCCATTGATTGGAAATCATTCGAATTGTCCCTACCGGCTACTTTCAGAAGATTCAACTATAAATATCAGAAGGACCAGAGAGACACTTTATGAACCAAGAATCTGAATTTAAAGCTCCGTTACTCTGCCAAATTTAAAGCTCAAAACATTCAAAGCTCTCAAGTGAACGACATTAACTCCGTGTGTCATTTATTGAACACGAGGCATTCTTGCTTAAAGAATCTTCTGTGATTCACCGTGTGACCTTGAGTACACGAGGATTAAGTCTTTTGACTTAGTCTTTTCTTGGTGTTCTTACTTTTCAAGTAAGAACATAGCAACCTTGTTCTCAGTCTAGAAACAGGTTCTTACGGGCTATCGCCAACTTTCGAGTGTTCTTGGAAGAACTCAACCATCCATCCACCGGAGAAAGAGAAGGGAGATTTTTCCTCAATCCATTTCCAACGACTACCAGTTCTGATAAGACTTCGAGGTGTTACCTGGCTTTGAGGAACTGAAGAAGGAGTGAAGATCATCTACTTGGGCGAGTGATCCAGTTTACTGCGAACGGTGGTTTTCGTGGTGATTGGCTATAGATCGTGAGGAGTGTATACTTCATTACTTAGTGAATTACCGGATTAATTTCCGAAGAGTGGACGTAGGACTTAAGGATTCGAACCACTATAATATCCTGTCTCATTTACAATTTTCATTACTTCTCGCATTACACTATTTTCAACTGAGTTTTGAAACCTTCAACACTTCTCTAAAGTGTTGAAGAGTATATCTGTAAACTGTTTAATTAAACTGCTTGGCTAACATAGTTTTATAAAATCTAAACTAAGAAACTGACCCCCCAGTTCTAGAGTGCAACTGCTTGTAAAAACTTCCGCTGCATAATAATTCGTACTCTGATCAAGGACCAACAATGCATAACTAGTGGTTTCATTTGTGTGTCACGCAAAAAGAGAAGGAAGAAAGAAAAGAGACAACAGTTCTCCACCGACCAACGTCAATTTTCTCGACAATAGGAGGTTTAAAGGTGTTCGATCACTCTGAAATTTTAATTATGGGAAGAATACTTGTGCTGGTCCCGAAATCAGAATAATGCACAGCGGAAAGTAAGTTTGAATTACTATTAAATATGGGATTGAAATAGAAATAATCTTACTATTAAATATGGGATTGAAATACTGATTTAGGCTGTAATTTTCGTGCTTTTCTTCAAATTTTTGTACTTTTTGTTGTTCACGTCGATCGACGTGAGTGTCACCCAGACATATCTCGTCGATCGATGCTATACCTCGTCGATCGACGCCTTAGTGTTTTCAGAATTTCAACTTTTCAATTTCAGTTCGTTTCGTTTTATTTTCAGTCTTACCTCACTACCTCCTTTGCTGTACAGGTAGGGCATGAGTACGAGAGCTAGAGGAAAGGACCCGCTTTATTATCACCCGGACATTGAAGCCACTTGTAGAAAGATCCGAAGGAATAAACGTGCTCAAAAAAGCTCGAGTAATCAAGCGATGGACGATAATGTACCACCGCCAATTGTTCAACCACCTCCACTAATGCTAACTGCAGAGGAGCAAGTTGTGCTTCTCCAAGAAGTTCAAGCTATGAGGGCACAAATCCAACAACTAAATCTGGAAAGAAAAACCTCGAGAGGAACAATCCGAATGGAAAGGATCTTCACCGTAACCCACTGTTTGAGGACAATCCCAATAATGAAGAGGATGACAACCCGAATTCGCCTGAGGAATCTGACGATAAGGAAGAAGAGGAGGCCATGCAGATACGATATAAACTTCGGTTCAGGGAGACAGACTTCAGAATTGGTATCAAAGCCAACAATTTTAAGCTGAAGACCGGATTGGTGCAAATGGTGCTGCAAAATCAATTCGGAGGAATAGCCACTGAGGATCCTTATGCACATCTGGATAAGTTCCCTATGCTCTGCAATACTGTCAAAATTGGAGGAGTCAGCAAGAGTGCCATCCAAATGCGTCTGTTCGCATTCTCTCTTAGGGATAAGGCACAATCATGGTTCACTGCACTGGACAAAGAAAGTATACGCACATGGACTGAATTGAGGAATGAATTCCTGGAAAACTTCTTCCCCCCGAATGTAATTAGGCAGAGAAGGAAGGAAATCATCAGATTCGCTCAAAGACCTGATGAGAGCTTCAGTGAGACATGGGAGCGATTCAAAGAACTACTGAGATCTTGCCCCGGACATGGCTTTCCGCCAGGAGAACAGGCAGGAGCATTCTACGAAGGACTCAATAATAAGACCGTCAAGTTGGTGGACACCTCACTGGGAGACACCATCATGACGAAAAGCGGAAAAAAAGCCATGGAATTCTTCCAAAAGATGGCCAACAACACTGAACGGTGGTCCTCAAGTCGAACTCGGCCTGTGAAAGCAATCGAGAAAGTGGTGGAGAAAGTTGCCAAACAACCTGATTTGGCAACCGAGCTGAAAAAGCTAAAGGAAGAGTTCGCTACACTGAAGCAAGAGAAAACAGTCGCTGTAGTTGAGACAGTGCAAGCTCCACCTGAGGGGGATGGTGTCGAGGTAAACTTCATCCAAAGGGGCGGTTATCAAAATAACTACCGAGGAGGATATCAACAACATAATCAGCAGCAAAACCAGCCCTATACTTATAATCACGCGAGGAATCACCCTAGATTTTCCTACGCAAACCCTCAAGTTGTGGAGCAGCCACCACCGGATTTGCCGTACAAGATGGGGCAGTTGTGGAGAAGAAGAAGCCAAATCTCGAGGAGATTTTGGCTAAATTCATGGATGGCTCCACTGATACGGTAGCCAAGCTAAAGCAAGAAATCTTGGGCGTGAACACTAAGGTTGATCAGATGCAGAAGCATGTGCAGATTATAGAGAACCAAGTCAGCTAGATTATCGATGCCCTTGGAACTAAACACAAGCCGGGTCAACTCCCGAGCAACACTCAGGTCAACCCCAAGAACCAGAATCAGAGGAACCAGGTGAATGCCATAACTCTGAGAGGGGGAAAATTGTATGAAGGGCCAAAGCAGGCAGGGAAAGATGCCTGGGAGGAAGGCGAAGCCGAGCAGGACGAAGAAGCTGTCGCAGACGAAGCCCCGTCGACCGATGCGGGGTCTCTGTCGATTGACGCAGCGCCAAAAACCACGTCGATCAACGCTGATCCACGTCGATCGACGTCTGCTCCCATTCCGCCACCGAAGAAACCTCCTTTGCCTTTTTCGCAGCGGTTTGCCAAAATAAAGATGAACAAGAGATATGCATGATTTCTGAAAACTATGAAGAAAGTGCATATCAACATTCCATTGGTAGAAGCCTTGCAAGAGATGCCCGGATACATCTAGTTTCTGAAAGACATGGTCTCTCAGAAAAGACCCTTCTTGGAGCATGAGACGGTCAACCTGTTCGAAGAATGCAGCGCTATAATTCAAAAGAAGATGCCAATCAATAGGGAGGACCCGGGCTCCTTCACAATCTCTTGCGTCATCGGACAGGAGACCTTTGGGAAAGTCCTCTGTGATTCTAGTGCATCGATCAATCTGATGTCGCTGTCAATTTTCAAGCGGATGAAAATCGGAAACATCAAGCCCACAACAATCTCACTTCAGATGGCCGACCGATCAGTGTCATATCCAAAAGGCATCATAGAAGATGTGCTGGTGAAGGTAAAAGATTTCATCATCCCAGCTGATTTTGTGGTGCTCGATATGGAAGAGGATTGGAACATTCCTCTGATTCTTGGAAGACCATTCTTGAAAACCGGAGGGGCATTGATCGACATTCGAGACAGCAAACTGACATTCCGGGTGAACAACGAGTCAGTCACATTCTTGATCTAAAAGGCAATGCAGAAGCACAATGAAGGAAGCTATCAAGAAGAATGCCACATGATCAACTGCTTCAGCCCGATAATGTCTTCTCCCTTCGTCTCTCTCAAAAGTGAACTGGACTTTCTGGAAAACTGCCTGCAACACACGTTGTTCTCATCAAAAAATCTGGATGAGGCAGACGAGGAGATCTTGGATCTGGTCATGGAGCTGGATGTGTTCGAGGAGATAACTCGAGAAAAAGAAACTAAGAGAGAACCACTGCCTAGTGATGCGGCTAAAAGTTCAATCGAATTAAACTCTCAACTACACAAAGAATAAAATATCAAATCCAGGTTCTTCTCCGTTTCGCCTGCTAGAGTACTAGGATACTACGGCAAAGTTCTTATAGCTAGACAAAATCAATCGTTGAGTAGTTTTTTATCAACTAGGCAAGTAATGTGAACCTATGCTAACAATGTATGACTAACATGAATCAAGCAATCAATCGACATTCACTTAATCAATTCCTTTCACAATCAATTATTGCCCTACGACCTAGCACCGCACATGGATTGGAACTAAAATCGTATGAATCTACACTATTCACGATGATTCCGCCCGCGTATTGGCAGCAGCGTTCACGTTAACTACCTCCTAAGTTGGCTCTTACCTACACCTAGGAGGTAAGGAACAAGTTCTAGTGCAATTCAAGCTCTCAAAGGGAAGTAAACAAGCAATTCTCAAACCAAATGATCATGCATCCTTACTCAAATCAACATCCAAATAGAATTAGAACTTCATACCTTTCAATTGTACAAATACAAGTTTGAATTCAATGAACGTCATTACAAATTGAAAGGAGAAATAGGAATCTTCCCCAAATTGGATTTGGTTGCCTTGATCCACCACCTTTAATCTTCAATCTCCTCCAAGTATTGATGAATTAATCTCCTAGATGCTCTAGGATTATGATGAATTGTAATGGAAAAATGGAATCTAGGGAAAAATCTAGCTAACGTATGTGAAAAATTGACAAAAGTTCTTCAAATAACTGCCTCTTCCCCTTTTATAGGCAAGCAATCAGGGCCTCGGATCGCCCGGTCGAAGTTTGGCTCGCCCGGGCCATCAATAACCGCCAAAAACCACCAAAAACCGACTTGGCTCGGCCGAGCAAGGCATGGCTCGACCGAGCCAAGTCTCTGACCGCTCGTGCTCGACCGGTCCTGCACTTGCTCGGCCGGTCGAAGCCTCTGAAAGCCCCGCTCGGCCGGTCCTGCACCCGCTCGGCCGGTCGAGCTCTCCAAACTCCAAAGCACGTGCGATTTTCCTCCAAAACTCCACCAAAATTGCTCGTTTATGCCCAAAACCTATCCTACACACATCAAACACACAAAACACGAAAACACAACCAAAAAACGACAAAAACATATGATACGGGAGTAAAATAGCCACAAACAAGCAAGTACACACATCAAAATATAGGTCATTTTACACACGTATCATAATCCCCCAAACTTGAAACTTTGATTGTCCTTAATCAAAACAAAGTAGAGTAATTAATCTACCTCATGCAATACCTCATAGCTCATCAAAGTTATCTTAGCATGTTCAAGTAAAACGAGATCATCACCTAACTTTGTAACAAGGTTAATGCTAAGGACATGAACCACTCATCAAAAATGGATACAAGAAACGAAAACACTCCCTCACGTGTTTAGGGATGATGAGATTTCACACAATCACAAGCTATCGAGCTTGATTTCCATAAGCTTGCATCCATTCTCACGACTATACTACAATGAGTTAGTTTCTAGAATCAAAAAGGTCTTTTCACGGGTTGTAACGTGGCTTAACTAAAAGGTGGGTGGTTTTAGGCCAAAGTGACTAAACTTCTCAATTTCCCAAAACCCCCAAACTTGTTCTTTTCGAACCACTACAAACCCCGAGGCTTTTCATTTCACAACACATTTTTCTTTTTTCCTTTCTTTCTTTCTCTTCTTTTTTTTTCTTTTTTCTCTTCTAGCACCATCTTTCATTCATCTTGTCGGTGCTTCACAACACACTTTTTTTTCTTTTCTTTTTTTTTCTTTTTCTTTTTCTAACACTTGCACCAAAATTTTGTTTGGTAGGTGCTCATTTTTCTAGGATCAACAACAATCCTTCATTTTACTCTTTCATGCCTCAACATTCCTCATCAATACAAATTCAATCAATTCCCAACCCAACTCTCATCACCGTATTCACCCTCATACACTCTTTCCCCCCAATAATGGTCCTATTTATATCAAGAAAAATTCACCAATAAATCTCAATCACGGGGGTCAAAGATATGAAAGGCAAAATTTTGATAACAACCACCTTATACTCCCGGTGTGAAAGGTAGGACTAAGAATCGATGGCCTAAGATCATTTTCTAGTTACACACTCATGCCAATAGATAGAGAACGGATGCAAGTTCTAGATCTCGTACTCTCAATCTTGCCACTCACAAACAAAATAGATATGACAATATCATGGCTCAAACCTCACAACTTTTTGTCAAGTCCTATGCATTAACCATATACAAAACTCGGCAATTCAAAAGTTAAACTTAAAACATGCTTCGAAAACTAGATTCCACCCTATCATAAGTTGAGGTAGACATCAAACTCCACTAAGTAAATCATGATTAAATCTCAAGTCCAGTTCGGGTTCATCACGCACACACAAGCACACAACATCCTAACCACAATGTACATGCCATAACACAATGTAATTAAAACTAAATGGTAGGAAAGACGATAGAAAACGTAACCCATCAGTAGGCACGATCTTCGCTCCCCATTCCTTATTTGCGCCTACTACAAAGCATACACCACCGAACAATTGAGCATAAACTAGCCAATAAAGCTCTCATATCCACCAACTTCCACAAACCAATTATCAACAAAAATACAACAATATTCACCATTTCCACCATTCATTCCAAACCATAACATATCCACATGCCAAAACCAAATGGAAAGAATTAACCACATAAAAACTAGCCAAAATAATCCATCAATACATCATATAAAATTATTCCACAATCATCATCCAATATTCAAATTTAAAGTAGATGTAAATCATAGTACAACCAAATCGAAGTATCAAATTTTTGAAATTCACCTACACTAAACTAAACTAGAAAGCATCATAAGGATAGAGAGATAGAGAAGAGAATGAACCAGAGCACCAACTACCGACACTTCCCCCCAAACTTAGTCAAGTGAGACTAAGTTTGTAAAAAGGTAGTCGGTGCGTCATTGCTCATCCCTATCCTGCTGCTGCTGTTGTTGGCTCTAATCTTCCTCATCCTGCGGAGGACGGTCACTGCAACAATGGATGCAAGGCATGGGAATCACTTCTTTGCAACGAGCGACAATCAAGCGAGTCATATCCAAATGAGCGTTAGTACTCATTAGCCAGTTAGACCTATCTGCTGGATCATCAATCTCAGTCAAAGCATGATTAGGCAATTCAATCCCACAATCACCAAACTTATAGAAATAACAAACACCCAATCTATCAGGCACCAGAAAAGCCTCCGTGACAAGAGTAGTGGTGTTAAGGCTCAGACCTAGAACAAATACTCCGGACATATCCAATCCACAAGCCTTAAGAATAGGAAATATTAAACCACCACCACAAATAACTGAATTTCTAGCATCAATTGTATTGCTCCAATTATCCATCAACCATCCACCAATAGAGAAAGGCTTCCCATGCAGAAATGCAAACATAAATTTAAAGTCAGCCATACTAACAGTACCACAACCACGAAAGCTACAAGACCAACCCTCTAACATAAGGTGAATATACCTAATGATAGGATTCTTAATCAGAATGGACCTACACGACTGCACATCAGAAGCACCCAAAATACTAACTCCAGAGATTGATTCCCACAATGCAAGAGAATTAAACTCATAAAAAACATACTCAGATTCCATGAAGCACCCAAATATCATATCAATCTCTTGCCTACTTAACGAAAACTCTTGACCAGCACATTTGAATGTTACCCGAACCGGAGCACCATGTGCACTCCGTATGACGTGAACTGAGGCCAAGAATTCTCTTGTAACCCGCACAAATGATGGCCATCTCCAATGCAGTAACATCTTCCAACCCATTCGATTGCACAGCTTCCACACATCTTTCTTCAAGTCTAAGGCTTCCAAAGTCTCCTGACATAGATAGGTTGTCCCAATTACTGGCCTTTGCGTCAATGTTATGTACTTTGCATATTCATCGTCATCAAAGCCCTCAGGCCTGCAAATGGAAGAAGAAGAAGGGAATCCATGTCCATGCCTGTTATCCATGGTACTTCAACAGATTAGAACTGCACACAACGAGGAGATAGTGAGCAAAAGAGAATTTGGAGAGAGAAATTTCAGTTTACGATGAAAAATGGACAAAATAGGAACAAGGTAGAATTTTAAATCCACGCCTGGCTCGGCCGAGCGCCAGATGGCTCGGCCGAGCGGAAGCTCTGTCCGCGCGATTTCTGCTGGCACGCCCTGGCTCGGCCGAGCAAAGCCTCTGTCCCTTGGCCTTCGCTTTGGCTCGGCCAAGCCTGCACCCGCTCGGCCGAGCAGCCCTTGTTTCTCCCATTTCTCGCCCTTTCTCCGACATTTTCACGAACAATCGGCCTTCCGTCCTTCCTATTCTTCAATCACCATGCTAAATAGACTTGTAAATCCACACACAATTAAGAATCCTTCATCAACAAACACTAAACAACATTATTAAACCTAATCAATAACACCATTATTCAAAAACATGGAAATAACAAAGTTTAAACATTGGGTTGCCTCCCAACAAGCGCTTGTTTAACGTCGAAAGCTCGACGACCATACCTCAAGTCAATCATGATCCCATGGTGCTGATCCCGAACTCATACCTCGATTATGCACGACATCATTCTCCGGGAAAAACAACTTCCTCCGTGCACTTCGAGGTGGATCCGACTCTACTCGAGCCTTCTTTGTCCGAAGTTGTTCATATCTATCAAAGTCTCCCGGATCATCTTCCTCTTCATCCTCGTACTCCTTGAGGTTTAATCCCGGATCTAGCACATCCTTCAATCTCTTTTTCCTATCAACTCGCTCCTCTTCAAATTCATGCAAATTCTTTTGAGGTAAGGCAAAAACAACTTCTTTTCCCCCACACCAGAAAGTAAACTCGCCTTGTTTCATGTCAAAGAGCGCATCAGCCGTATGTAAGATAGGCCTTCCAAAAATTAATTGAATGCCACCCTTGTTCTTCATGTCTAATACAAGAAAATCTCCGGGAAATGTGAACGTCAACACATCCACATGCACATCTTCAACCACTCCACGAGGACAAAATAGAGCTTGGTTTGCTAGTTGCAAGACTTGATTTGTGCGTTTAAGATGTCCAACATCCAGCTCTTTGTATAAATCCCACGACATTAAGTTCACACTAGCTCCGGAATCACACAAGGCTTTTTCAAACTTCACGTCTCCAATTTGACAACCAATTACAAAACCTCCCGGATCATCCTTTTTGCTAGCTATGTTCTTCTCTTCATATTCTTGACTTACCGGTTCATATGGATCACCATCAAAAGTTACATCAATTCCAACAAGTTCGTCTAACAATGGAACACGTTCAATTTCACCAGGAAGTGGCATCTCTATATCCCTTTTCCTAACATAATCAAAGAAATGCACCTTCTCAACTTGTTCTTCCTTCTCAACTTGTTCTTCTTTCTCGTTTTCCACACTCTCTTCTTTCAACTCCTTTCCATCTTCCTTGGTTTCAACACTTTCCACTTTTGGAGTCATGACCTCCAATTTCTCATTCGACCTATCTTCACCATCAATCATGTTACATCTTTTCTTTTGGACGATCTCCGTATCGCTTGGAAATTTCCCAGCTTGATGTTTACCACTTAATTGTTTAGCAATTGAAGAAATTTGAAGCTGGATTTCCGCAAACATTCCGTCATACTTCTCAAACCTTTTATCGATCTCTTCATTCGGATTCCTCCTCATCTCTTGATTCACATATCTACTTCCTCCCCCTGCGTATCCCCCTTGACTACTACTCCCTCCTCCTTCCAATTGCATAGGAGGGTTGAGAGCATTGTTCGGATTTGCATAGAAGAAATTTGGGTGGAAACGGTTGGACGAATGATAATACATGTTTCCTTGAGGATTGTATTGGGGCCGGTTGTTGTACCCCATCCTTTGATTAACGAAGTTTACATTCTCCGAATAAACATTGTCATGCTTAAGGATCATCATATCCTCTCTTCCACTTCCCGAAGTAGATAGCTTGTCAAGCTTCCTTTGCATGGCCGCAATTTGTTCTTTAAAATCTTCCGGCTCATAAGCATCATTAACCGACTTCACCGGCCTATAATCCTTCCGTTCCCTTGGCCATTGGAAACTATTTTCGGCCATTTTTTCAATTGTTTTCCAAGCATCCTCTTCTTCTTGATCAAGAAATGCACCTCCCGAAGAAGCATCCATCATGACCTTTGTATCATAATTCAAACCACCGTAGAATTGGCAAATTTGTTGGCTCTTCGATAGACCATGGCGAGGGCACTTACGTAAGAGTTCTCGGAATCTATCCCAAGTTTCATAAAGAGGCTCATCGTACTTTTGCCCGAATGAGGTTATGTCCGCCCTTCTCTTCAAGGTTAAACTTGGTGGAAAAAACTTGAAGAGGAACTTCTCTCTTAACTCTTCCCAAGTAGCTATATTTGTCTTGTCTAGACCCTCGAACCAATGCCTTGCCGAATCCCCCAATGAAAACGAGAATAATCGCAACCGAATTAAGTCTTGAGGAACCTGATTGATCTTAATGGTATCCGTGATTTCCAAAAATCGGGATATGTGCACATTCGGATCTTCGGTAGCATGTCCTCCAAACTGATTATTTTTTATCATTTGAACCAATTGAGGTTTAATTTCGAACTGCGTGGCATTGACTCCTAGTCGGAAACCACCGGTCAACGGCTCTCCTTGAGGTCGGAAAAGATTTTGTAGTGGTCTACGAGGACCATTCCTCTCATTAAGCAATGCCTTCATCAATTCAATTTGCCTTTCTAACTCTCCAATCCTCATGGTATCTTCCCCCGGATTAGCCATTTCCAAATCAATCTCAATACTTTCTTGTCTTTGTTGTGCTTTCCTTTCCATGAGTTCACGAGCCTTAGACCTCGTGATCATATACAACCTACACCTCACAAAAATTCTAATTACCAAACAAAACAACGAGATCAAACAAACCAAATTCAACTATCAAACAACAAACTACAAGCAAAACAATTCACACAAGCAATATAACAAACACCTAGCCTACAAGCTTCACTTTTCCCCCAATATCTAGCAACCTATTAGATGAAGTCCCCGGCAACGGCGCCAAAACTTGATGCGGCTAAAAGTTCAATCGAATTAAACTCTCAACTACACAAAGAATAAAATATCAAATCCAGGTTCTTCTCCATTTCGCCTGCTAGAGTACTAGGATACTACGGCAAAGTTCTTATAGCTAGGCAAAATCAATCGTTGAGTAGTTTTTTATCAACTAGGCAAGTAATGTGAACCTATGCTAACAATGTATGACTAACATGAATCAAGCAATCAATCGACATTCACTTAATCAATTCCTTTCACAATTTGGTAAACCAAAACACACAAATGCTCAAATTAGGAAGATAGGATGTTGAGATGAGTGTAGATGCAATCAAATTAGGTCAATCATTGATGTAAACACATTTTAATCCCTAGGAGATTGAGCAATCGACCCTACACTCGTTAACCCCTTGTCACAGCGAGCTAACGGTTGATGATCTAGAACTTGCAAACCATCACGTTATTAAGCCCTAGACCACTCCAAATAGTTCGTCAATTATTGCCCTACGACCTAGCACCGCACATGGATTGGAACTAAAATCGTATTAATCTACACTATTCACGATGATTCCGCCCGCGTATTGGCAGCAGCGTTCACGTCAACTACCTTCTAAGTTGGCTCTTACCTACACCTAGGAGGTAAGGAACAAGTTCTAGTGCAATTCAAGCTCTCAAAGGGAAGTAAACAAGCAATTCTCAAACCAAATGATCATGCATCCTTACTCAAATCAACATCCAAAAAGAATTAGAACTTCATACCTTTCAATTGTACAAATACAAGTTTGAATTCAATGAACGTCATTACAAATTGAAAGGAGAAATAGGAATCTTCCCCAAATTGGATTTGGTTGCCTTGATCCACCACATTTAATCTTCAATCTCCTCCAAGTATTGATGAATTAATCTCCTAGATACTCTAGGATTATGATGAATTGTAATGGAAAAATGGAATCTAGGGAAAAATCTAGCTAACGTATGTGAAAAATTGACAAAAGTTCTTCAAATAACTGCCTCTTCCCCTTTTATAGGCAAGCAATCAGGGCCTCGAATCGCCCGGTCGAAGTTTGGCTCGCCCAGGCCATCAATAACCGCCAAAAACCACCAAAAACCGACTTGGCTCGGCCGAGCAAGGCATGGCTCGACCGAGCCAAGTCTCTGACCGCTCGTGCTCGACTGGTCTTGCACTTGCTCGGCCGGTCGAAGCCTCTGAAAGCCCCGCTCGGCCGGTCCTGCACCCGCTCGGCCGGTCGAGCTCTCCAAACTCCAAAACACGTGCGATTTTCCTCCAAAACTCCACCAAAATTGCTCGTTTATGCCCAAAACCTATCCTACACACATCAAACACACAAAACACGAAAACACAACCAAAATACGACAAAAACATATGATACGGGAGTAAAATAGCCACAAACAAGCAAGTACACACATCAAAATATAGGTCATTTTACACACATATCACCTAGCCACTACTGCCAGAACCAGCCAGAAAAAGATGAGGGAAAGCACACGTCGATCGACGCCACTGTCTTGTCGATCGACGCTGCTTCGAAGCCCACATCGATCAATGGAGCATCTTCGTCGATCGACACCATCTAGAAAAGCTGTCCTCTAGCTCTGATCCTCCGCTTTCGGAACTCAAGACACTTCCGGCACATCTCAGGTATGCATTTCTGGGTTCTAATGACACTTACCCTGTTATTGTTTCTGCCTATCTTACACAGGGGGAGTTAGACAAATTACTGCGAGTTCTATGGAAATACAAGTCCGCCATCAGATGGACTTTGGGGAATATCAAGGGGATCCGCCCTTCACTTTGCATGCACAAGATCATCATTGAAGAGGACGCCACACCAAAGAGACAAGCACAGTGACGACTAAATCCCATCATGCAAGAAGCTGTAAAGAAGGAGGTTCTCAAACTCCTAGACCATGGCATGATATATCCGATTTCCGACAGCAAGTGGGTGAGCCCTACATAAGTAGTAGTCAAGAAAGGGGGGATGCAGATAGTAAAGAATGATGATGGAGAGGAATTTCCGACAAGACCGATCAGGGGATGGCAATTTTGCATTGACTACTGAGCCTTAAACACCGCCACGTGCAAGGACCACTTTCCTCTTCCCTTTATTGATCAAATTCTTGATAGATTATGCGGTTACCCTTTTTATTGTTTTCTTGATGGTTACTCAGGGTACAACCAGATAGATGTGGCGCCTAAAGACCAACACAAGACTGCATTCACCTGTCCATATGGAGTATTCGCCTACCGTCGGATGCCCTTTGAATTATGCAATGCACCGGCTACTTTCCAAAGATGCAAGATGGCAATCTTCCACGACTTGATCGAAGATGTCATGGAGGTATTTATGGATGATTTCTCTATTTTTGGTAGCTCATTCGATGTTTGTTTGCAGAATCTGGCTACTGTACTCGAGAGATGCACCGAGACAAACCTATGCCTCAATTGGGAGAAATGCCACTTCATGGTGCAAGAAGGGATTGTGTTGGGTCATCGAGTATCAGCTGAAGGACTTGAAGTAGACCGAGCCAAAGTGATAGCCATTGAAAAGATGCCACCGCCAACAAGTGTCAAAGCAGTCCGAAGTTTTCTAGGCCACGCTGAATTCTATAGGAGGTTCATCAAAGACTTCTCAAAAATATCTCAGCCCTTGTGCAACCTGCTGGAGAAGGATGTTTCCTTCGTTTTTGATGACGAGTGCTTGAAGGCATTTGAGAGACTGAAAGAGGCACTAGTGACTGCGCCAGTCTTGACCGCGCCAGATTGGGATCAGCCATTCACATTGATGTGCGACGCCAATAACTGCGCTGTTGGGGAAGTCTTGGGGAAACTGAAGGGAAGACTCTTCCATGTGATTCACTACGCCAGCAAGAGCATGAATCAGGCCCAATGCAACTACACCACTACGGAGAAAGAGATGCTCGCAGTTGTGTATGCTTTTGACAAGTTCCAGCCGTATCAGATAGGCTCAAAGACGATTGTCTACACCGACCATGCAGCCATCAGATACCTGTTCACGAAGCAAGATGTCAAGCCTAGATTGATCCGGTGGATATTGTTGCTGCAAGAGTTAGACTTGGAGATCAAAGACAAAAAAGGGAGTGAGAACGTGATCGCTGACCATTTGTCACGACTCAAGCCACCAGTGGAAGGGGATGACCCACAATTGATGATCCTAGAGATGTTCCCCGATGAATAGATCTATGCTCTTAGGGATTTGAAAGAGACATATGAGTCCAAAATGCCCTGGTATGCGGATTTCGCCAATTACTTGGTCGGCGGCGTACTTCCTCCGGACTCCTCTCCATATGGAAAGAAGAAGTTTCTACACGATGTCAGATTCTACTATTGGGAGGATCCCTATATTTGGAATAGATGTGCTGATGGTGTCATTTGCCGTTGTGTGCCCCAGTCCGAGTGGCAACAAATCTTCAAAGCCTGCCATTCATCTCCTAGTGGCGGTCATCATTCAGCCAACCGGACGGTATTCAAAATTCTTGCCAGCGGATTCTATTGGCCATCTATCTACGAGATCTGCCGTGGATGGATTACGAGTTGTGATCGCTGCCAGAGGACCAGCAACATCTCGCGGAGGGATGAGATCCCACAAACTCCGGTTATTGAAGTCGAGATCTTTGATTTTTGGGGGATCGACTTCATGGGACCTTTTTCGCCATCCCAAGGGTTCTCATACATTCTACTTGTAGTGGACTACGTGTCACGATGGGTCGAAGCTGTTCTAACAGTCACCAACGAGTCATCAAGTTCTTGCAAAAGCTCATAACGAGATTTGGGACACCAAGAGCCTTGGTGAGCGATAGGGGATCCCATTTCTACAACAAATGGCTTGCCTCCCTTCTTGCGAGGTACGGAGTCAAACACGGAGTCACCACCCCATATCATCCTCAAGGGAATGGGCTGACGGAGCTGTCCAACCGAGAAATCAAGCAAATCTTCGAGAAGACGGTGAAGCAAAGAAAGGATTGGGCAGCAATACTTGATGAGGCATTATGGGCATTCCGCACCGCCTACAAAACGCCCATTGGGACGTCACCATATCAACTAATTTTTGGGAGGTCCTATCACCTGCCTGTTGAGATGGAGCACAAGGCTTGGAGAGCAGTGAAAGAATTGAATCTTGATTAGAAGACGGCTGCAGAAGAGCGCGCCATGGTATTGAACTAGCTGGAAGACTTTAGGGATGAAGCCTACAAGAACAATGTCATCTGCAAGAAGCGAGCGAAGAGATTCCACGACAAAGGGATTCGCTCTCATATTTTCCATTCAGGTGACAAAGTCCTCCTCTTCAAATCCCGACTTCGCTTCATGTCCGGAAAGCTGCAGTCAAAGTGGGCCGGACCGTTCACCATGATCTTTCAATTTATGAACGGTGTAGTCGAATTAGTTGGCCGAGATGGGAAGAACTTCAAAGTGAACGGGCAGAATCTTAAACCGTACTACACCCCACTTCAAGTCGGAGCGGTGGAAAGGTACTACTTGAATCGCCCATGAAAGTACATGTATTGTCGAGCTAGCGACATAAAACCAAGCACTGGTTGGAAGGTAACCCAACAGTTTACTGCTTTCTTTACTTCTGTTATTTTAAATTCAGTCTAGTTGAGTCATTAGAAGTTGTCTTTTTCAGTAAAAACTTTTCGAACTTTTTCGGGTCCAGTACTCTATCGGGACTACGTCGATCGTGGCCATTTGGCATCAATCGACGTGTGTGTGCCTAGCCACGTCGATGGATACCGTTCTTCATCCATCGACGAGAAATCTTTGTCCACGTCGATCGACGGGGATGCCTTGTCGATCGATGCGGGCTTTTCTGAGGCACGACAGAGATAGTTTAAAACCCAATTTTCTCATTCTTTTCCTCACAAACACACGACGTACGCACTCTCTCTCTCTCAAACACCCATCCTCAAATTTTTTTCGCTTCAGTCTCGCCGCTACAACCCACGGTATGTATCCTAGACCCTTCCACTTCAATTATTTCATGTGTAGTGACTGATTTGAGCATGATTTTGAGGAAAATTGAACTTGGAGCCCTAGTTTCAATTTTTGCATTTTTGTCGATTTCATTGCTATTCGTTATAATTATTCGATATGGTTAGTCGTTCTAGTCAATATACTTGCTTGTGGTGAATTTGTAGCTTGGATTTCATTGAATTTGACACACGCTAGTTTGGGGGATAATTCTAATTGGAGGTGATTTTCTTGTCTTGCTATTTTCATGTAGAATTCTTTCGATTTATGAGAAAATATGCTAAGATGAAGTTTGAATTGCATGAATGTCGAACCAATTTTGCTTGGGTAGATGCATTTTGTGGATAATTGCACATTTTCGTCGTATTAATGTTTGGGAATTGTTGTGATGTGCTTTGATGAGCATTGCCATTTTTCTTACTACCCTTGCTGTTCATTATAGATTTTTGACCTACATTCGCCAACCGGGCTTATGAGAGACATTTCAGAAAATTTTCAAGCTCCGAGTTCACAGTCCGACAGACACTTTACCCATGCCCTGAGATAATGGCTAGGCTGGGAATTCGAGCTGACGTGGAGGCTCTTTTGGAGAGAGTAGGTTGGAGTGCTTGGATGACAGCGCGGTGGCCGACATACTCGTCGCTTGTCCTGGAGTTTCTTGCCTCACTCCATGTCTATGAGGTTCAGTGGGAGTCGGAGCCTACCACCATCTTCTTCCGGCTCCTGAATGAACATTACGAGATGCCGCGGCATGTGCTTGAAGGGATCTGGGGAGTCTGGAAAGGGGGGATGGTTTTCTTCCCCCAAGTTTTGATATTGCCCGATTCTGGAGCCAGATTGCAGCCGAAGCAAAAGAGGATTTGCGGGAGTTTGACTCGGGGAATTTGAAAGCTTCCTCCATTGACAACCCAGTTTTCCGCTACATTCAAAGATGCATGGGGTGTCGATCACAGGCCGGCATGAAAGCGTCAAGGCAAGAGTGGGAGAGTTGAATGCTACTGCATGCTGACGGGGGACGAGTTCAACTTTGCGGTGTTGTTCATAGACCACTGGAGGCTTCAAATCAAAGCCACCAACGACAACATTTGGAGTGGGGGATTGATCACCCAGATTGCGGAGCACGTGGGCATTGACTTGACCCAGATTGAGGCACTCGAGGACGATAGCCGAGGACTTGGCATCAAGCTTCTGGTCAAGATATTGATGCTCTCACCACGGGAGGCTGGTTGGTCTTTGCGGATGTCCAATGGGGACAGGTTCCCACTTCCACAGAGGGAGCTCACGCACGTCACTGATTATCACTTCCGTGATAACTGGTTGATGAGCACACCCGCCCACCTGCGGCTCATGGTCGGATCACGTGGAGGACCCAGTATCTCCAAACTTTGGCACCGACCACTGACTCAGCCAGACCAATGACCGCCGCAGACCCCCCAATAGAGCCCGAGGATGAGGTACCCGAGGATGAGGAGCGCGATGGAGGTGGAGAAGAGATTCTGGATCAGACCGGAGGACTGTCGTTCAACCACTTTACGGGAGAGTCTTCATCTTCCGGGCTGGACATGGCGACGATCTACTAGTTCATGCAGCAATAGGCTGCTTGGCAGACGGAGGAGCACACCCGGCAGACAGAGTTTTGCCAACACGTGACCACGAGACTGAACAGCCTCGACATGCAGATGCAGTGCCTCCTCCTGAACACCCAGTCTGAATCAGTCTACCTCCGCCGCCAGCGTGAGCGCTAGGATTGCAGGCGGAGACTTCCCATGTGGCCATCTCCCGATGTAGTGATGGAGGATCCTCCGGAGGAGGAATGAGGTACCGTTTCCTTTTTTCCTATCTAACTTTCAAACTTGTCCACTCCTTCGAGTGAAACAAGTTTGGGCGGATGAGGATCGAAAAAGGGAAACATTTGTTTTATTTTTATTTAGTTATGTTATTTTATTTTATTTTCGATCTTTTTCCTTTTGTTTTCAATTTTTTTTTCGTTTTTGTTTTTTCTGAACCATCACCATCCTTGTTCTTTTGCTTCAGTGTGGACAATTGCTCTCTGCAAGGCTTTTCACTCAAATTAGTATTTTGAACTCTTAATTTGTGGTACTTGTTCTGAATTGAATAGTCTTGAGCATTGTTTTAGGAGCTTTTGAACATAGGGCAGTCATAACTACTTTTGATTATGTTGGTAGTGAGAATAATGACTTGTCTTTCCTTGAATGAGAATTGTTGATTGATAATCGAGATATTTGCTGATTGAGAATGATAATCTATGTGATAGAGTAACCGATGATAGGAGCTATTTTGCTTGATAAGTTGATCCTTTAAATATGAATTTTTGCATGATAACTGTTCAAAATTGGGTAATTATTGAGCAGTAACGAAAATTTTTACCCTATGTGAAATTTGAGCCATCTTTTCGTTTGATGAGTGACAAGATTATTAGACTTACTTCCTAGAATTCGACAAATTTCTATCTTGAGGTTGCATTAAGTGTGGTAATAGGGTGAAAATAATTTTAGGCATGTTCTTTCGTAACCCATCTCCCATACACTAACCTTTAATTTCCACTTGTAACCCCTTTGAGCCTTGAATAAATTTTTCTTTGATTAGAAGGGTTGGTGAATAAGAAGATTGATTTATTTGATGGTGTGATTGTGGGATTGTGATGTGAGGCCGTGTGCAAAAATAGGGGTTCCCATGGGTAAATTAAGGGAAAAAAAAAGTGAACATTGGTGATAAAGAATGAAAAGAGAAGAGAAAAATGAGAAAAATTCATATGTTGTAGTTCACAATAGTCAAAATAAAGTTTTAAGGATCCTGGAAATTATAAAAGAGAAAGAACAAGATTGTGCATGAAAAAAAAATTTATGTGGTTATGATATGCTAAGGCCATGTGTTTAATTGCAATATTCTAAGTCACATAGCCAAAAATATCCCACCTTTTAGGTAAGCCACCTTACAACCAAATTAAGACCTTTTTGATTCCCTGAAAAGCCACACTAACAAGAAGTGGAGAGATGATAAATTTGTCAAACCTATGGTGAGGTAAACTAAAACTTTGAATGAGTGAACTTCAAGCCCTTTACTTGATTGAGCGATGAGTGCAAACACTGCCAGGTGAGGTTCCTCCTCAATAATTTAACAATGAGAATTTGTTTGGATTGCATAATTTATGTGAATAAGTGATACTTAGATTGCAAAAGAAGCTTGTAAGGCAATGCACACTTGTTTCTGCATTTGATTCGATTTCTTTTCTGTGAATTGATCGAGGACGATCAATGGTTTAAGTTTGGGGGAGTTGATAAGTTAGGATTTTTACCAACTTATCTAGTTGTTCTTTGACTAATTGTGTGATGTTCAGACTGTTTTAGTGTCATTTTCATGCATGGATTAGCTTTTGTGCTCGTAATGTTGTGTTTGATGAATCATGCAGGTTTTTAGTCGAAAATAGGGAAGAATCGGAATTCCAGTCCAGGTCCACGTCGATCGATAAGGAAATTGAAGTGGAGTGATCGACAAAGGCTGCAAAACAAAGCTCACGTTGATCGATGCCAAGGCACGTCTATCGACGAGGGTGTTTCAAAGATGTCGATCGTCACTGATTTCCGACGATCGACGCGAATGCAGGTTTTCCTAATCTGAGTCTGATTTGAAGATAGAGACATATCTAATTCTAGATGTTGTTTGATACATCTTTCATTATTATAAATAGCCATGTAAAATTTGAAATTTAGTGTGGAAATCAATATAGCAATTAAGAGTTTTTAGAGTAGAAGAATTTAGAAGATTTCCAAGAGCTTTTAGAGTTTATGATTGAAGACAGAATTTTTGGGAAGACATTCAGACCCAAGTTTTAATGCAATTCAGGTTTTATTTTTCTATGATGAATATTGCTATGAATATGTGTAACTAACTTCCTTTTCAGATTCTAGGGTTCGAATTATCATTGTATGCATGTCTGATTAATTGAATTAATTTCCCTTTCCCTTCGTAGTTTGTGAAATCTGTGCTTATTCATAATCTTGAGTTTGCTGGCCACATCGTAGGATTAATTTGTTGATTACTTGAGATGTAACTGTAATAGTTTTCAATAAAAAGTGATTTTCACAATATAATTTGATTTCTTGTCGTAACTGAAGGAGATAAGTTATAGGAATAAATCTGTAGATCTTTAGAGTTAGTTAGTTCAACTTGAGACCGAGCGGAGATAGATAATTGACTAATCTACTTTATGAATTGTCCAACAAAGAAGTTCATAATATTTTTTTGATGTTTCTCTACGAAGAGGAATTAAATTGGGAATTAATCAATTCATTCATCCATGTCATACTTGATAGGTAGATATCCCTAGAATCTGTACTTCTCATAATCTTTCGTCACAAGTATTTTAATTTCCTGATTACTTTTTACTCGCAAGTATTACGATTTTCAAAACAATTAAAACCCCAAAAATCTGATTTCCCCTAACCAGTGTTTTGAGAGCTTATGATTTAGTACTTAAGGTTTTTTGTTATTTCATTCCCTGTGGGATCGATAATTTTCATTTGCCGCTATATTATTAGCCTTGCTAAGTCGCTAGTAAAAGAATTTAGTGATCAGCATCCAAGATCGCTTCTTTTGATGGGCACCTGCTTTTGAAGTAGCAGGCTGCACTGCTCGTGGATCTTCACCGTCTCGTTCTCCATGAATTGTTTCTTTCCACTCATTAATTTTCGGAGGTACTTCATGTACCCGGGAATCTCCTTCGGTGCTTCGATCAGCGGGATGTTGATGCTGACCTTCTTCAGATTCTCCACAAATCTGGAGAACTTCTCGTCCTCTTTCTGCTTCGCGAACCGCTGTGGGAATGGTATAGGAGGGGGTTGATCTTCAGACTACTTCAGCTTTGCGCCTGGACCGGACTTCTGCGTTGATCGACGCAGGGTGGCGTCGATTGATGTGGCTCTATCTTCTGCATCGATCGACGTGGACTCATCCTCTGCGTAATTTTTCTCCTTTTCGCCTCCAGAATCGTTCACAGCCGTCTTGGGACCCTTGTAGTTTGTCCCAGACCTTTGAGTAATAGCATTCACTGCTTTTCCTTTGCGGGGTTCACCTCTGTCGTACTTGGCAACTGTCCCGGCTTATGCTGATTGCTGAGAGTAGTGGCAATTTGGCTCAGTTAGGTGTCCAACATCTGAAGATGTTTCGTCATCAGCTGCATGTGGTTGGCCATCCCCTTCACCTCGGTTTCTACTTTCCCAAACCGATTATCCGAGCTCTTGATGAATTTCTCGAGAGTCTCCTCCAGTACGGATTTCTTCCTTTCCATGATCTCTGCTCCAGTATCTACATCAAAACCAGACGGAGGGTGTTCTGCAGCAGAAGGGTTAGCATAAGAAAAACCAGGGTGAGATCGCCCATGGTTATAATGATACCCTTGATTGCCTCGATAGTTATTGTGATAACCACCGCCAATGTAGTTCACCTCCGTCCCAGCAGTTCCAGACGAATTGTTTGCACCCCGGTTGATGTAGTCGGCCTACACCGAAACAATAGCCATGCTTGGCTCTGCAACAGCTGCAGCTTGTGTTGTGCCCAATTTTTCAATCTCTTCCCGGAGCTTTTTCACCTCAGCAACCACATCAATTTCTGGCTTAGCTTCCACAGCTTTGACCGGAATCTGTCTGTCAGTTGGCCATTGGTGGCTATTCAGCACCATGTCTGCCAGCAGCCACATACTCTCTGCACCACTCTTCTTCATCGGTATCCCACCAGCAGATGCGTCAACCAACTCCTTCATGTGAGGATTCAAACCCTCATAGAAATGGCACACTTGCATCTCCGGATCGATGCCATGTCCAGGACAGAGTCGTAGAAGCTCTTTGTATCTCTTCCAGACCTCGTAAAGTGACTCATCATACATCTGCTTGAAAGTAATAATGGCAACTTTTGTTTTCAGCAGTAGGCTTGGTGGGAAGTAGTTGGTAAGGAACTCTGCTCGAAGTTCCTCCCATGTCCCGATTTGACTCTTATCTAGTCCAGCAAACCAAGACCGTGCCTCGTCTCTGAGTGAGAACGAGAATAGTCTCATTCTGATTACATCTTGGGTTACTCCATTATGCTTCATAGTGTTACATACCTCAATTAATTGGTTGAGGTGGGTATATGGATCTTCTACAGCTCTCCCCGCAAATTAATTTTGTTGCACCATCTGGATAAGGCCCGTGCGCAGCTCAAAGTTGTTGGCATTGATGCTAACTCTGAATCCAGCCTCCGCTTGTTGTGGAGGAAATCGATCCAAGATGGACCTTTGCGGAACCACAATCTGCCTGTTGTTCAACTCTGCCAGTCTTGCAGCTTGCTCTGCCTGAGTAGCCTGTGCTGCTTGTAGTTGTGCTCTCAGCTGTTTTACTTCATTCACAAATTACCTCTGCTCCTCGGGAGTCATATTTTGCAGAGGTGCTTCAGGATTCTCAGCCATCTCTCGCTGTTTTTCTTTTTCTTTCATTTTGATTTTCCTGCAGGTTGCTTCAATTTCAGGGACAAAGGCCTCGAGTGTTTTTCCTCTGGCTCGCGTGTTCATGCACCTACACAGAAAATAGGCAGATATCAGTTCAGCATCGATCGATATGGATGTCACGTTGATCGATGCAAGAGAGTGGTCGGCGTCGATCGACGCAAGGTGTCCAAAAATGATCGACGTCGATCAATGCTAACGAGCATCGATCGACGCGAGACGCAGACACGAAAACTCACACACGCACACATACAGAAAAATAAAACTCAATCCAGCAAATTCTAGGATGAACTAGTAAAAAGATAAAATCTAACAATTCCCCAGCAATGACGTCAATTTGATCACTGTAAAATCTACAGATTAATTATAGCAACAGTGGCAAATAAATTTATAAAAACCCTAAGGTTATCGAATCCAGCGGAATTGTATAATGAAACTATCCTATGTACTAATTATAATCCTAAGATTCATTGTTTGAGGAAACAGAAAATCAGGGTTTTATTCGGAACATAAAGATGACAATGCTAAAAATTAATGAGGTTTTGAAAGCAAATTTAAAGGAACACAGATTCTAGGGAAGAATTCTTATTAAGGATAACATGTAGAACCAATTAATTTAATAGGTAGAATACTGCAATAATGCTACATTTCCTTGTTTGGCAAATATAACCTAGATTACTAATTAGTGACTATCTCCGCTCGGTCTCAAGTACACCAAATTAGTCAATCTGATGAGCGAATCAGTTCAATTCCTACAGTCTAGTACATCTTATAGGATAGTGTAGATTGTATCACGCATTCCTAATCCCACTATCAATATTCACCTCTCGGTCCTTCTATCAATAGCTAGACATCTAAATTAATCGTCATCTCTCTGTCCTTGAATTAAATTAGAATTATTAAATAAACACAGGAATCATGAAACTAATTAATTAATCCTAACATGCATCCATAATAATATCAAACCCTAGAACCCGCTAGGGTTTCTAACCACTCATCGCAGATAGAAATCCAAAAGAAAACATATTAAATTGCATAAAAGTAAATAACTTACAAGAAAATAAAAGGGTTTCATGTTTCCTAACTCTCAAAACTCTAAAAACTGAAAAATATGATGATGCATCCTGAAAAAGTCGAATTTACTAGGTATTTATAGGGGTGGATGTGTATCCTATCAAATCTAGGGCTAAAGATATGAATAAATCCGATTTTCATCAAATTCCCGCGCCAAAAGACTTGCGTCGATTGATGTGGATTGGAGTCGATCGACGTGGCTCTCCCTTCGGCGTCGAATGATGTGGATTCACGTCGATTGATGTGGGCACTCCCCTCTTCTGCGCGGTCTCACGGTTTTGGCCATAACTTCCTCTCCCGAACTCTGATTGACCCGATTCCAGTTGCATTGGAGAGCTAACTCAAAGCTTCATCCATTGCCATACGCCAATAGCCTGATTCCCTTGTGTGGATGAACTCCTCACTGCAACTCTTACACGTCAATGCTTTCGGAACGGTTTTCTCGTGAACTTAGGCCTAAAACCTGCAAAAACACCAAAGTACGCATAATACCACCCAATATAGACTCATGCATATAATATATATATAAAATCAATAAAACTACATAAAATAGTAGAAAATAATATAGATAAGCGAGTAAAATAATGAGCTTATCAAGTAGGTCTCAGGTCTGGCCCAAATTAAATACGCTGAAAGAGGCCCAGTAGCCCATTAGGGTTTGCAACCCTAGGTGTAAAAATTGACAGTTCTCTCTCACAGTTCTTATGACAATTCAAATAAATTGAAACCCTAGTTTGAGAGAGAACTGGGCAGCGCCTCTGTGTTCGGGAGGAGAAGAAATTTTACTTTGGTTTACACATTCACAATCTTGTAGAATCCTCACCAGTAGCAGGATTGAACAACATTTGGATACAGATATAAAGATCCAATAGATTATTCTATTTGTATTTTTTCAAATTTGTAATATGTACGGGACGAAGAACGAAAAAGATATCAGCGATGAAGACGCAGCAGCGGCGCACGACAGCGGCGGGAGGCCGCGCGCGACGTGTGACTTTGGACGACGGTGCAGCAGCCGTGACAGGAGGTTGCGGTGGTGGTGTGCGAACAGGGAAGGCGGTGCAGCACCACGCGCTGCTATGTGTTGTCGGCGCAAACCCTAGTTAGGGATTGCGTTGCGCAGCCTCGTTTCAAGGTGGCAGCGCGGCGGCAGCAGTGGTCGGCCCTCGCAAGCGCACGACTGGCGACACAGGTAGCAGCTCGGGCGGATGGTGGGAGGCACGGAAGCGTGCATCGCACGCAGGTCTGTGCAGCTGATAAGTTAGTGTTTTTACCAAATTATCTAGTTGTTCTTTGACTAATTGAGTGATGTTCAAACTGTTTTTAGTGTCTTTTTCGTGCATGGATTGACTTTTGTGCTTGTAATATCGTGTTTGGTGAATCATGCAGCTTTTTGGTTGAAAATAGTGAAGAATCGGAAAAGTGCTCGAAGTTCCAAGTCTACGTCGATCGACGTAGGGCACGTCGATCGACGAAGACATTTAGGTGAAGCGATCGACGAGAGGAAGGAGAGATCGACTGAAACAAAGCTCACGTTAATCGACGCAAGGTGTGCGTCGATCGACGAGGGTGTTTCAAGGGCATCGATCGACGCTGATCTCCAACGATCGACGCGACTGCGGGATTTCCTAATCTAAACCTGATTTGAAGATAAAGCCATATCTAATCCTAGATGTTATTTGATAGATCTTTCATTATTACAAATAGCCATGTAAAATTCGAATTTAAGGGTGGAAATCAAGAGAGCAATTAAGAGATTTTAGAGTTGAAGAATTTAAAAGATTTCCAAGAGTTTTAGTGTTTATGTTTGAAGACAGAATTTTGTGGGTAGACATTCAGACCCAAGTTTTTATGCAATTTAGGTTTTATTTTTCTATAATGAATATTACTATGAATATGTGTAACTAACTTCCTTTTCAGATTCTAGGGTTTCAAATTATCATTGTATGCATGTTTGATTAATTGAATTATTTTCCCTTTCCCTTCGTAGTTTGTGAAATCTGTGGTTATTCATAATCTTGAGTTTGCTGGCCACATCTTAGGATTAATTAGTTGATTACTTGAGACGTAACTTTAATGGTTTTCAATGGAAAGAGATTTTCACAATATAATTTGATTTCTTGTCGTAACTGAAGGAGATAAGTTATAGGAATAGATCCGTAGAATTATGGAGTTAATTAATTCATCTTGAGACCGAGCGGAGATAGGTAATTAATTAATCTACTTTATGAATTGTCCAACAAAGAAGTTCATAATACTTTTTCTGATGATTCACTACGAAGAAGAATTAAATATGGAATTAATCAATTTATTCATACATGTCATACTTGATAGGTAGATATCCCTGGAATCTGTACTTCTCATTATCGTTTCATCAAAAGTATTTTAATTTCTTGTTCAATCTAAATTTGCAAGTATTATAATTTTCGAAACAACAAAACCAAAATTTTATTTTCCTAACCAGTGTTTTGAGAACTTACGTTTTAGTAATTAAGGTTTTTCGTTACTTCTTTCCCCTGGGATTCGATAATTTTATTTGACACTATATTATTAGCTTTGCTAAGTCACTGTTAAATAATTTTAATGATCAGCAGCCCGCATAAACCGATGTGCTGTGCGTCGCTCAATGCAGCCGACCGTGTTGGTCGACGCAGCCTCTATGTCGGTCGATGCTAGTGACGGCGATGGCGGCGCAACGAGGTGGTGGCAACGGCGGGTGGTTTTGTGTGTTGGTTCATTCGATTGTAAACCCTGGGTTTTGCAGTTGTTTGTGGGACCAACTTTCAAATCATAAAAACCTAGATCCAAAAAGATTTGATGGTTGAGGAAATCAAGGCCCTTGAAGATTTAGATTTGAAGATATCTACATTCAAATTTCAAATCTGTAATAGATAGGATTATTTTTATTTTCTTATTTTTGGGGCCACGAGGAAATTTTGTTTGTCTTAATTGTCCTCTTATGATATGTGATTTATTATTTGCGCAATAAGCGTGTGTAGATAATAGGAAAATATGTTCTACTGTTTTATTATTTACAGCTTTAACAGCATGCTTATGTGATTATTTTCGTGTTGGATTATATTTTGAATTTTTTGACAGGTTTAATTACATGTAAAGATTTAGAAAATATAATGACATGAAATTATTTATGTGCGCAATTAAGAAACCTTTGAATCAAAAATACTAAGTGAATTCTTTAATTAAAATCAACAAACCTCCACAAAGTGATCCTAGACTGTAAGTGTGCGTCTACGAGTGTAGCTTGCTAATTCCCGGAGGTGCATGGGTTGCAGTTATTGAGATTTCTAGACAACAATTTAAAGCAAATGAATAGTGGGAGGGTTTTGCGTAAACGTCTACGAGTGTAGCTTGCGAAATTCTTTTCTCATAAGTATTCTAGGATTGATTTAAATTATAGATAAAAAATGTTTTAAGGGTCATGTGGTATGGTTTCGTGCCATGCTAACTGTTCTCTTTTGGCTCAAGTTAAATTTATGGTTAAGTGCTCAGAAGTATCTAAGAATATAATGCAATTGCTGCTTCCCTGTTCTTGAGAGATGGCTTGGTCTAAGTTTTTGCACTAATTATTAATTTCATGTGTCTAAGGATTCCTGACATGGTATGAAATTAAAGGATTGGGCTTAAAACCCGCAGTCTGGTTGAGGGTGACATCGTAAACTTCTACGAGTGTAGCTTGCGGTGGGAACTCTTGGGCTATTAGTGGAAAACATTTGTATTTGATTTATCAAGAGGTATTCAATGCATTTGTTTTCGAAAGTTCTGCATGTTTGTTCTCATTAAGATTATTTATTTGTTCCAGATATGTCTATGTCTAATGTCATCAATATTCTTGCACAAAATTCTTTAATTGATCCAAACTTCCTAGAATAGAAGCGCAATCTTGAATACATCCTGATTGCAGAAGAACATATGTTCGTTCTGGAAGTACTTCATCCTATAGTGCCCACTGCTGAGTCCTCTCAGGAGGAAGTAGACTTTTACATCAAGTGGGAGAAATTGAATAATGTAGACAAGTGCTACATAATAACCACTATGTCGAAAGTCTTACAGCAGCAGCAGCATCAGCACCATAGGGATGCCTATGACATTATGGCCTGTCTGGAGGCAACCTATGGGAAAACTGATAGAGCTGTCAAATTTAATCTCATGAGGGAAATCGTGAGTAGAAAAATAATTGATGGTAGCTCATTGAGAGAGCACGTGGTTTCCATGAGTCACCTCATGGATGAGCTGACTGTGCACGGTTGAGGTATTGACGTTGAGGCCAAGGTCGATATCATACGGAACTCTCTACCCAAGTCCTTTGAGAGTTTTAGACTGAATGTTGTCATGAACAAGAAAGAGTACACTCTTAACGAGTTGTTCAATGACTTGATGGCAGCGGAATCAATCATGAATCCTTAAAAGGTTATCTTAACTACTTCTGGTTATCACTCTGTTATATCAAAAGGTATGAAGTGGAAAAGAGGGATTAAGAAGAAAGCTGGAAAGGCAACTGTAAAGGACATGGAGGCTGACTCAAAACCTAGGGCTGCAACTATGAAGGACAAGTGTTTTAAGTATGGTAAGAAAAGACACTGGAGGAAAGATTGTCAGGCTAACAAAGCTAGACAATGTATGCCATTTGCATGTATAACTATAACATGATTAGAGTCTGTATTTGCTCCTCAAAGAGTTGTAGACATTAGCTTGTTAACCATATTGTTGTATTGTGCAGGGAACCATGCCGAGAAGGTTGGACAATAATGACAAGAAAATACCAGCTGCATGGAAGGCAACGCTTCACCGAAGCCTCATGAAGTTTTCTTTCTCCTTATGATTTGATGAATAAAGTACTTTTGAGAGTTTTATTTTTGGGTCGTGTTTTTCCGGCAAGACAAATTTTTATCAGCTTCGCATGGATATTTTTGTTATTTATGATAGTTATTTATTTCTGTCATTGAGAATAACAATGTTACCTATTTTTTATGTTGATAAACTCTCTTTATGTTGCTTACTTTCATCAAAATCGTCCTTAAATGTTGCATGTAATTCATCTGAAATTGATAATCCTAGAAAGAGAAAGTTTATTTCTTCTGATGAGGATCTTACATATCTCTAGCACTTAAGGATGGGTCACATCAACTTGAAGCAAATTCAGCGACTTGCAAATGACAATACATTGGACTTAATCCGGCCTGTACCTGATCACTGCTATTTCTAACAGATTAATTATAATAACAGCGGCAAATAAATTTGTAAACCCTAAGGTTATCGATCCAGGGGAATTGTGTGGGGAAACTATCCTATATACTAGCTATGATCCTAAGATTCATTGTTTGAGTGAATAGAAAATCAGGGTTTTGCTTTGGAAAATAAAGATGACAATACGAAAAATTAAAGAAGTTTTGAAAGCAAATTTAAAGGAACGCAGATTCTAGGGAAGAATTCATATTATGGATGACATGTAGGAATCAATTAATTTAACAGGTGGAATACTGCAAAAATGCTATATTTCCTTGTTTGGCAAATATAACCTAGATTACTAATTAGTGACTATCTCCGCTCGGTCTCAAAGTACACCAAATTAGTCAATCCGATAAGAAAATCAGTTCAATTCCTACAGTCTAGTACATCTGTTTGGATAGTGTAGATTGTATCATGCATTCCTATTCCCACTATTAATATTCACCTCTCGGTCCTTCTATCAATAGCTAGACATCTAAATTAATCGTCACCTCTCGGTCCTTGAATTAATCTAGAATTATAGAATAAACACAGGAATCATGAACCTAATTAATTAATCCTAACATGCATCCATAATAATATCAACCCCTAGAACCCGCTAGGGTTTCTAGCCACTCATCGCAGATAGAAATCCAAAAGAAAACATATTAAATTGCATAAAAGTATATAACTTACAAGAAAATGAAAGGGTTTCATGTTTCCTAACTCTCAAAATTCTAAAAACTGAAAAATATGATGATGTGAATAAATCCGTTTTTCCTCGAATTTCCGCTCCAGCAGACAGCCTCGCGTCGATCATGGTTGATCCACTTCGATCGACGTGGCTTCTTGGTCAGCGTCGATCGATGCCAATTGGCGTCTGTCGACGCGGCTTCTTGCCCCTTCTGCGCGGTCTCACGGTTTTGCCCATAACTTTCTCTCCCGAACTCCGATTGACCCGATTCCAGTTGCGTTGGAGAGCTAACTCAAAGAATCATCCATTGCCATGTGCCAATAGCTCGAATTTCTCTTGTGGAAGAAATCTTCACTGCTACTCTTACACGTCATTGCTTCCGGAATGGATTTCTCGTGAACTTAGGCCTAAAACCCTACAAAAACACCAAAATGCGCATAATACCACCTAATATAGACTCATGCATAGAATATATATATAAACTCAATAAAACTACATAAAATAGTAGAAAATAAAATAGATAAGCGAGTAGAATAATGAGCTTATCAGTACCTTATCAAGTCTGTGAATCCTGCATCGAGGGAAAGACGTCTTCTAGGCCTCTTAAGGCTAGTTAATCTCAAGCAGAGGATATGTTGGAATTGATCCATTTTGTCTTATGTGGGCCCATGTCCACACAGGCTCGTGGAGGGTTTGAGTACTTCATCACTTTCATTGACAATTACTCGAGATACGGATACGTTTACCAGCTTTGCTAAAAGTCTGAATGCTTTGAGAAATTCAAAGAGTTCAAGGCTAAGTTAGAAAAAAAAGGTTGGGAAAACTATCAAGTCATTGCGATCTGACCGCAGTGGCGAATTCCTCGGCAACGAGTTCCTGCAGTATTTCTCAGATCATGGGATTACATCCCAATGGACTGCACCGGGTACTCCCCAGCAAAAGGGTGTAGCTGAAAGAAAAAATAGAACTCTTTTAGAGATGGTGAGATCAATGATGAGTTATGCAAGCTTACCCATTTTGTTTTGGGTATACGCATTGGAAACAACGGCTTACATCTTAAACTTGGTGCCTTCTAAATCGGTTCTTAAGAAACCCTATAAGCTCTTCCTTGGATGCAAACCCAGTTTGTGCAAGTTTAGAGTATGGGGTTGTCCGACACACGTGCTGACGAAGGAACCTGATAAGTTAGAAAGCAGGACCAAGGTAATGATGTTTATAGGGTATCCTAGGCAAACAAAAGGCGATTACTTTTACTGTCATGAGAGTCAGAGAATCGTTGTTAGCACCAACGCTATATTCTTGGAGGACGAGTATGTGAGAAACTACAAGACAAGGAGTGATATAGTTCTTCAAGAAATTGAATATGAGAATGCAATTCCAAGGAAAGGGGAACGTGTGAATGCGAGTGCACCTGTGATAGGTACAACACCACCGATGCGTTCTTCAGTCCAAGGTGCAGAACCACAAGTTGCTGCACCAACTGCTGACACGCACCAATGTCTCGTCGCAGTGGGAGAGTTATTTTCCAGCCGGAAAGGTACATGTTCATGGGTGAGTCTTCAGACTTGAGACCTGAAGACGGACATGAAGACTCTGACCCACTGACTTATGAAGAGGCAGTGCATGACAAGGATGTTGAAAAATGGCTTATCGCCATGAATTCTGAGATAGAATTCATGACCGCTATGGATGTGTACCAGAAAGTTGTGCTACCTGATGGCTTTAAGGCCATAGGGTGCAAGTGGGTATACAAAAGAAAGAAGAGAGTGGATGGAGAAGTTACAGCTTTCAAAGCCAGGCAGGTGGCAAAGGGTTATTGTTAGAAAGAGGGCATAGACTATGAGGAAACCTTTTCACCCGTAGTCATGCTCAAATCCATCTGGATACTTCTTTCCATAGCAGCGCATTTAGACCTCAAGATTTGGTAGATGGATATCAAAATTACTTTTCTAAACGGTTACCTTAAAGAAGGTTGGGACATCTATATGCAGCAACCGGAAGGTTACATGTGCAAAGGCGAAGAACATCTTGTCTGGAAGCTTAAGAAGTCCGTGTACGGGCTTAAGCAAGCTTCAAGGTCGTGGAACTTACGTTTCAATGATGTGATTAAATCTTATGGTTTTTCACAGTTGGAGAACGAATGTTGTGTATACCAACTTTGTGTCAGTGGGAGCGTGGTTTTCCTTGCACCTATTTGGAAACAATGAGGGAGTGATGTCGAACATAAGTGTTGGTTATCCGAACAGTTCCAAATGAAGGATTTGGGAGAAACTGGGTGCATCCTTGGGATTAAAGTCTTACAGGATCGTAAGAACATGATGATAAGCTTATCCCAGGCATCCTATGTGGGTACTGTGATGAGGGGTGTAAATGAACCAAACTGTTCGTGAGCTACTCGGATCTCGACTCGATAAAAGCTCGTTTGAGTTCGTTTAGTAAAGCTCGTTTATTAAATGAACCAAACTTGAGCATCATAGTATTCAACTCGTGAGCTCGTGAGCAGGCTCGTTAGCTAAAATTAGTAAGAAATATAAAATAATTACTTTTATAAAAATAATATTTTTATGATTTGAGAGTAACAATAATGATAAATCTATCTAATAATGAAAAAAAATTAGAATTTGAGAATGAATATGATGTTTTTTTGGAATAAATAACCTTTTTTCAAAATAATAATGAAAACCTTAAATATATTCTAAATTTAGAAAGTTTGTTTAGGCTCAATAAAAGCTCAATAATGTTCGTGAACATCAAAGTATTCGATAAAAAAGCTCGAAGCTCGACTTGAAATTAAACGAGTCAAACTTGAGCACGACATTACTCGACTCGACTCGTTTTGATTACACCCCTAACTGTGATAGCCCGTTTCATCATGCAACTCGCCAAGAAAGGCTTGCTACCTTTCAGACCTGGTGTGCATCTTTCTACTGAGCAGTGTCCTGAGACACAAAGTGAGTAAGATGAGATGAGTCTTGTACCATACGCTTCTGCGGTGGGTAGCCTCATGTATGCGATGTTGTGTACAAGGCCACATATATGTTATACCATTGGCATGGTAGCGAGATATCAGTCTAATTATGGACAAGCGCATGGGAATGCATTATAACACATCCTCAAGTATTTGAAGAAAACTAGGAATTATTGTCTAGTTTATCAAAGTGAGGATTTGTGCCTTGTGGGTTACACAGATTCGGATTTCCAAGGAGACCTCAGGTTATGCGTTTACCTTGGGAGGTGGGGCTGTATCTTGGAGGAGCGCAAAGTAGAAATGCATTGCTGACTCCACCATGGAGGCGGAATATGTCACTGCCTCCGAAGCTTCGAAAGAAGGGGTATGGCTCTGAAACTACCTTTTAGAGTTTGATGTGATTTTGAGTCTGGCTAATAGTATCACAATCAAATGTGATAACTCTGGTACAGTGGTAAACTCAAAGGAACCACGGACTCACAAGGCGAGCAAACACATGGAGAGAAAGTATCACATCATACGAGAGATCGCATCGAGGGGCGATGTGCAGATCAAGAAGATTGACTCTAGAGACAACCTAGCTGATCCATTCTCAAATTGTTTGCCACAGAAGGTTTACAAAAGACATATTTATGGACTAGGTCTGAGGTGGATGCCTACCACTAGCAGTGATTAATGTAATAGCTAGGCTAGATAGACGCACTGTATATTCTGGATAGCGGATGCAATGCTTTGAGTATAATTGGGAGACTGTCGGGTTCCGTATGCAGAAAGCATTTATTACGATGAGTATACATTCAATGTTATTTCCTATCTGTTAAACAAACTTACATGCAAGTAACAATGGTATCCTCTTATCTCATCGATAGGGACGATCATACTGCGTGTTGTAGATTGCAGAAGATAGTATGATCACTTGACCTAGTTGTAGGAACTGAGTCTACAATAGGCGACATGAATCGCCATTTATTATAACTCCGGATTCGATTTATGGATATCAAAATAAATATCATGACAAACAGTAAATGCCCTATGCATGCTCCTATTTAATTTAATTCGTAGATTCAAAGGAATACCTGAGACTCCAACGACTGATCTACAGATCTAGATCGATGATGGCAATGATGACAGTGTAGATCTGGATCTGGAATCGGATCAAATCAATGGTGTTCCTACAGATCTGATCTTCTGATCTGTTCCCTTGCTCGATCCGAAAATCTGGTGAGGATACGCTACCGAATCTACAGCCGCCCACTCTCTCTCAATCTGTCTAGGGTTTCTGATTTGAAACTTCAAACTTATGTAGGAAAATGAGAGATTTATCTATTTATATAGATCTCGAGAATGGGCTTTTAGGGTTTAATAAACCCTAATGGGCTCTGAGCAGTGTTGGGCCAGACCAGGGATCAAATGCAACTAATAAAGTGGGCCTCCTATTAATTAATTCCATGTTCAACCCAGAACATAATTAATTAATAAACATTAATTCATGCCACCAGAGAATTAATGCTGACCTACCCCTTTATCACCACGTTATTAGGAACGGGTTGCATTGACTTGGTTAATCCCCATAATTAAGGTTTCAGACATTCATTAATTAATTCAGCGTATGACAATTAGCTGTAATTAATTAATCTCTTATTATTCCTGAGTAGTACCACTCGACCCTTATCGCTTATGCTTGAATCAATGATTCAACCTGCAGGACTTAGCATAACGAACCTTGTGAGCTTCCCAGGGAATGTCACCATCCTGAGGAAACCTCACACAAACTGCCATCACCCAAGATGCAGATATACGAGTACATGTAAGACTCTCCACCATAGCAAGTCAAAGTGATAGTCAACCCATGTGTGCCCCTCAGCTTTCAATAGACTTTAGATCCGACCAAGTTACCGAGATCTTTACTCATTTATATGTCAAGTAGAATGGTTCATCTCACTGTTGATCCTATCAATACATTGAGATGTACCGGTCACACAAAGCAGTCAAGATAAACCACTTATGGACTTGTGTGCCGCAGCCTAAACCGACAGCCAAACCAGAAACTGTCTCAGCTGTGATAACTGTTTATATCTCACTAGGTTGAACGATCTATACGATCTTCTGTGATCTCTTACACACCGTATGATCTCCCTATCGACGAGATAACTGGATGTATTTGTTCGCATCGTATGATAGGAGTTGTTTATTGCAAGTCATTAATGATTACCAGAATATCAAACATAACGTTTCCCAATATACCAATCATAATGCTTTTATGTATACAATTCCAACAATCTCCCACTTATACTCAAAGCATTATACCATTACTTTCCAGAGTATAACATGTGTCTATTCTAATCTAGCTATTACATTTGGTCACCAGGTGGCCGGCATCTACCTCAGCCCTAGGCTACGAACATGACCTTCGTATGCCTTCTGAGGTAAGCCCTTTGTAAATGGATCTGCTAGATTATCCTTAATGTTTATCTTATCTACTAGCACATCGCACCTCGCTACGATTTCTCGTATGATGTGGTGCTTTCCCTCTATGTGTTTAAACGCCTTGTGAGTTTTTGGTTCCTTAGAGTTTGCTAATGCACCAACATTATCACAATATACCGTGATAGTCTTGGGCAAACTCAGAACAATATCTAACTCTCGGAGGTAGTTCCGGAGCTATATTGCTTCTATAGAAACCTCTGAAGCTGTCACATACTCAGCTTCCATGGTGGAGTCCGCGATACATTTCTGTCTTGCACTCCTCCATGATACAGCTCCACCTCCCAAGGTGAACACATAGCCCGAGGTCGATCTCTTATCATCCTGATCCGCCTAGAAATCCGAATCCTTTCTTAGCATTTATCATGCTAAAACGGACAATCACAGTATCAATGTAAGCGGCCTGAGACAAGCTTAACATCCTCTTCTTGCGATCACGCAAGACTTTAATCCCAAAGATGTATCCAGCGTCTCCTAGGTCCTTCATTTGAAATTGTTCAGATAACCATCTCTTTATGTCTGACAACACCTTCACATCGTTGCCGAATAGAAGAATGTCATCTACATAAAGTGCAAGGAATACCACGCTTCCACTGACGTATAATCGGTACACACAACTTTTGGTTTCGCACTGTGAAAATCCATAGGATTTAATCACATCATCGAAACGTTTGTTCCATGACCGTGAAGCTTGTTTAAGTCCATACAAGGACTTCCTTAGCTTCCAGACAAGATGCTCCTCACTATCCTTCACATAACCCTCTGGCTGTTGCATATAGATGTCACGACCTTTCTCAAGGTACCCGTTTAAAAATGCGATTTTGACATCCATCTGTCAGATCTCTAGGTCCATGTGTGTTGCTATGGATAGAAGAATTCGAATGGATTTGAGCATGGCTACCGGTGAGAAGTCTCGTCATAGTCAATGCCCTCCTTTTGACTATAACCCTTCGCCACTAACCTGGCTTTAAAAGCCGTTATCTCTCCTTTCGAACCTTTCTTCCGTTTGTATACTCATTTGCAACCTATGGCCCGAAAGCCATCTAGTAGCGCAGACCTCTGGTATACATCCATAGAGGTAATTGATTCAATTTCTGAATCCATGGCTTTATGCCATTTTTCCGCATCTTTGTCATTTACTACCTCGTCGTATGTCCATGGGTCGGTATCATCTAGTCCGTCTTCCAGGATCTAGTCCGAAGACTCTCCCACGAACATATACCGCTCGGGTTGGTGAGATACCCTCCCACTACGATGGGGCACTGATACTGCGTCAGCAGTTGGTGCAGTTATTTGTGGATCAAATCCTTGCACTGGCGACCGTGCAATTGGTTCCATACCTTCGAGAGGTACACACAATCTTCCACGGGATTTTCCCAATGGAAGCGCATCATCGCCTCCAATTTCTTGGAGAATGATATCACTTTTAGATTTGTGGTTTTTCACAAACTCGTCCTCCAAGAATCTTGTGTTGGTGCCAACAACGATCTTTTGATCCTCAGGATAGTAGAAACTACCACTTTTCATTTGTTTGGGGTATCCCACAAACAGCATTAGCTTGGACCTACCTTCTAACTTATCAGGTTCCTTCGACAAAACATATGTCGGACAGCCCCACACTCTTATCTTTGACACACTGGGCTTTTGCCCATGCCAGAGTTCTGAGGGTGTTTTAGGAACTGACTTAGAAGATACCAGGTTCAACAGATATGCCGTTGTTAGTAACGCGTGGCCCCAAAACGAAACAGGCAAGTTCGCATAACTCATCATAGATCTAACCATTTCAAGAAGAGTCCTATTTCTTCTTTCCTCCATACCAGTCTGCTGAGGAGTGCCTGGTGCGGTCCATTGGGATGTAATCCCATGCTTTGATAAAAACTGCAAGAACTCGTCACTGAGATACTCACCACCACGATCAGATCGTAATGACTTAATGGTCTTGTTTAACTTCTTCTCTACTTCCGCCTTGAATTCCTTGAATTTCTCAAAGCATTCAGACTTATAGTGAATTAAGTAAACATACCTGTATCTCAAGTAATCGTCAATAAAAGTGAAGAAATACTTAAATCCTCCACGAGTTTGTTTGGACATAGGTCCACATAAATCAGAGTGGATCAGTTCCAACACATCACTTGCTCGAGACTGACTTGCCTTGAAAGGTCTGGTCGTCATCTTTCCCTCTATACAGGATTCACAAACTCGATGTGGAACTACCTGGATTGAATCCAACGTTCCATCATCCACGAGTCTCTTGATCCTCTTTAGATTGATGTGACCTAGTCTCAGATGCCATAGATATGTAAAATCCTTATCAGAAGATGAAAACTTTCTCTTCTTATGATCATATGAGTTATATGCAGCATTCACAGAAGATTTATGCAAACAAGTTATGATATAAAGAGAGTCTTTCTGTATCCCACGACAGATAACACCGTTATTGCCATTGATAGTAACATGACTATCAAAAATAACTGAAAATCCATCATTTATTAAACAAGAAACTGAAATAAGGTTCCGCCGAAAATTCGGCGCATACAAAACATCTCTTAAAATCAAAACATTGTCTTGAAAGCATAATGTACCATCTCCAACTGCTACTGCAGACACACGAGCAGCATTACCCATGGAGATCATCACCTCGTCATCGTTCAGCTGCCTTGTCGGCCTGAATCTCTGCAAAGTGTAACAAACATGATCAGTAGCTCCAGTATCCACTACCCACGAATGGGTAGAAACAGATGCTAGACATGTTTCCGTTACAAGTGCTAATGACGTACCTTGTCCAACCCGCTTGGTCAGACAATCCTTCTTCCAGTGACCAGTTTTTCCACAAGGGAAACACTTGCCCTCCTTCCCCGGTGTCACAGTCTTCTTTTTCCCAGAACTATTGCTTCCAAAGATTGTCTTCTTGAATTTCTTTCCAATCACCCCTTTAGCACCTTTCGATGAAGCAGGGCGACTACCGGAAGAAACCAAGACTGCCTTTTTAGGTTGCATGACTGATTCAGCCGCCATGAGGTCACTAAGTAACTCATTGAGAGTGTACTCCTTTTTACTCATGACAACATTCAGCCTAAAGTTCTCAAAAGACTTCGGAAGTGAGTTGAGTATGATATCGACCTGGGCTTCCCCGTCAATACCTCCTCCATGCAACGTCAGTTCGTCCATGAGATGAGTCATGGAAACAACGTGCTCCCTCACTGAGCTACCATCAGTCATTTTACAACTCACGATTTCCCTCATGAGTTTAAATCTGGCAGCTCTATCCGATTCCCCATAAGTAACTGTGAGACTATCCATAATCTCAGCTGCTTTGTCATAGTGCTGATGTTGTTGCTGGAGCACCTTAGACATAGTGGTCATCATGTAGCACTTGACTACATTATTAGACTTGACCCACTTGTCATAGAGGTTCCGCTCCACATCAGTTGACTCAGCAGTAGGGACAGCTGGACACGGAGTGTTAAGGACATATTGATGTTCCTCTGCAACTAGGATATAATCCAAGTTGCGCTTCCATTCCAGGAAATTCGAACCAGTTAATTGATTTTGTGCCAAGATATTTATGACATTATTCATAGACATATCTGAAAACAATAATTGATTAAAGTAAGTACATACATGCAGAACATTGAAACAAATATGCATTGTAACCTTTTGATAAACCAATACAATTGTTTCCCCCAATTGCCTAGGTGCATCTACTACAAGCTCCTTTCGAAGACGTTCACAGCAGACCACCTAACCAGACTGCTCTTTGAAGTTCCAGTCTTTAATTTCAATCCATGCCAGGTATTCGCCGGCAAATGAAATTAATAATCGGAGATAAAACTAAAACCATGTTCAACCTATCTGAGGAGGGACATCATTCATGAGTTAGTACTCAGGTAACATCTAAGCATTTGACCACACTTCTAACTCCGGAAGTTAAAAGGATGATTTGTCATACGTACTAGACCCATGACGCATGCCTCTTACAACCTTTGTTATCTCATTTAAAACAATTCTAGAGAACTTATGAACAAATAAAGTAAGCAGGCTACGGTCGTGTCGACATCTACTCACTTCACTGTCCACTTCTCACATGTTTAAATGTTTTATTTAGAAATCTCATCTATTAGAACTTATGAACAAATAAAGCAAGAAGGCTACGGTCGTGTGGACGTCTACTCACTTCACTGCCCACTTCTAATAAGAGACTGCATTGTGGAGGTCTTGTTGATTTTAATTAAAAAATCTTGCTTAGTCTTTTTCTTTCAAAAGGTTCTTATGCGCACAGATTATTTTATGATCTATAAATTATGTCATATCTAAAATTCCATCATATTTCCCAACATGATTCCGGAATTTATAGACATAATTTAATACATAAAATAAATCACATAAAGCATGCTTTGAACAGTAAATAATAAAGAAGTAGCATGATTCCCTATTATCTACAACATGCTTTAAAAATAAATAATAAAAGCAGTAGCATGCTTTCCTATTATTTACTAGTGCGCACATAATAAATCACATCATACGAGAAAATAATTAAATAAACAAATAAAATTTCTCGTGGCCCCTTGATGCAATTACATGGGAAATAAAATAAATCTATCTATTACAATGATTTATTTTGATACAGATCTTCAAACTGGGCTCCCACTATCTAACTTGAAATCTGCAACTCTTGGGCTTGAAGAACAAAAACTGGATAATTGGGCTAGGAAATAGTGAACCAGGGTTATCTGACCCATCCAAAATAATTAAATTTGGATCTTGGGCCAACCCATATCACAATAGGATTTACACACATGAAATTAGGTTTTTTTTTTTAAACCTAATTTCACAAACCCTAAATCAGCAGACCGGGCCACCGCCGGGTTGCCAGGCCCGCGCGGCCTAAACCCTAGTCCACAGCCCCATCCGCCCCTAGAAACCCTAGTCGCCGCCGCCTGAACAGTCGCAGCCCCTGCCGCCGGTCGCCGCGCCAACAACATTCAGCCTCGCACAGACCCACGCCATTGGCATAGTCGCACGACTGTAGGCCATGAACAACACGTCGCTGTTCGCTGCAGATTCAACGTCGCCGGCCGCAGTCGGCCCTGCCGCTATAGTCGCCGGCCGCAGCCGGCCCTGCCGCTATAGTCGCCGGAGAAGCGACTTGTGCGCGCAATAACCATGGCAGCGCATGCCGCCACTGCCTCCTCCGATGAACCCCTCGAATGCTATCAGCATTCAACAGCTGCACGACCTGTCTCATACCACCGTCGCGCGCGGCTGATTTTTGCCCACCGCCGTGCGCAGGGCCCTTCGCGCCTTCACAGAGATCTACACCGGCCAGAGCCGGCGCCAGTGTTTGCACGAGGAAAAGAGGAAAAACGGCAGGTTGTTGTACTGCGAGAAAAAAATGCAGCTGCTGGCAGAGATCCGCCGCGCGCGGCCACTGCCTCACCTTCCGGCGGCCACCGCTGCGTGCTGCTGCTGCCTTGTCCAGTTCATCGGAAAACTACTTTACCACCTTGTCGATGTTTTGTTCTCTCTTTTTCTCCGGTTACAGATTGAATAAAATTTACAACAGATCTAGATCTAATACAAATTCTTCTATCAATCTAATCGCGGATTTTCTCGCGATTTAAAACCAAAAACCAAAATAGAGAGAGGGGCCACGAGAACAAAACATCCACGATAGTTTAATTCATCCACGATAAATTAAATAACATGCATAAGTTGTTTGTCAATTTTATTTTCCGACAGAGCCATAAAATACGAACCTGGCTCTGATACCAATTGTAGGAACTGAGTCTACAATAAGCGACATGAATCGCCATTTATTATAACTCCGGATTCGATTTATGGATATCAAAATAAATATCATGACAAACAATAAATGTCCTATGCATGCTCCTATTTAATTTAATTCGTAGATTCAAATGAATACCTGAGACTCCAACGACTGATCTACAGATCTAGATCGATGATGACAATAATGATAGTGTAGATATGGATCTGGAATCGGATCAAATCAATGGTGTTCCTATAGATCTGATCTTCTGATCTGTTCCCTTGCTCGATCCGGAAATCTGGTGAGGATACGCTACCGGATCTACAGCCGCCCACTCTCTCTCAATCTCTCTAGGGTTTCTGATTTGAAACTTCAAACTTATGTAGGGAAATGAGAGATTTATCTATTTATATAGATCTCGAGAATGGGCTATTAGGGTTTAATAAACCCTAATGGGCTCTGAGCAGTGTTGGGCCAGACCAGGGATCAAATGCAAATAATAAAGTGGGCCTCCTATTAATTAATTCCATGTTCAACCCAGAACATAATTAATTAATAAACGTTAATTCATGCCACCAGAGAATTAATGTTGACCTACCCCTTTATTACCACGTTATTAGGAACGGGTTACATTGACTTGGTTAATCCACATATTTAAGGTTTCAGACATTCATTAATTAATTCAGCATATGACAATTAGCTGTAATTAATTAATCTCTTATTATTCCTGAGTAGTACCACTCAACCCTTATCGCTTATGCTTGAATCAATGATTCAGCCTGCAGGACTTAGCATAACGAACCTCGTGAGCTTCCCAGGGAATGTCACCATCCTGAAACGGATATGGTTATCTAAATCCAGCCTGAGGAAACCCCACACAAACTGCCATCACCTAGTATATCAAACATAATGTTTCCCAATATACCAATCATAATTCTTTTATGTATACAATTCCAACACTAGTGAGATACAAATATGATCACATCCAAGACAGCGTATGAGGATGTTATCAATGTAAGCTGCAGCATAATCGGAAAGAAGTATTCTGTCTTGATTACTTGATATGCTGGTACGTGCGGTTGCGTATTGATTAGGCCACAATGAGATGTATTCTACTGTCCCACATCAGAGAATACAAGATCTCGATCTTGATTGAGTCCAAACCCTAACGAAGGTTCAGGGGTATGCACGGGTTGACTGTTGCTTTGACTTGCCATGGTGGAGAACCTGAGTAACGTGCTCGTATATCCGCATCTTGGGTAGAAATAGTTCGTGTATTACAACCAGAGACTGGAGTTAGGTTACCATATCTGAGTAATAGGATGGGGAAATTCCTTGAGGAGCTCAATAACATTCATCGTGCTAAAGTCCTACAGGCTTATTAAGTTCAAGCACGAGTGATAAGATTTGAGTGGTACTGCTCAGGAAAATAAGAAATTAATTAATTGTGGTAGCTTGTCAGAAGCTCCAATAAATTAATGAATGTCCAGTAACCTTAAATATGAGGATTCTCAAGTAAATGCAGTCTGTTCTCATAACGTGGTAATAAAAAGGTATGTCAGTATTAATTTTGTGGTGAAAAAGAATTAATATTAATTAATTAATTGTGTCCTGGGTTGTGGACATGGGAATTAATTAATTTATAGGTCCGCTTTATTATTTGCATTAGGTCTCAGGTCTGGCCTAAATCAAATATGTTGAAAGAGGCTCAGTAGCCCATTAGGGTTTGTAACCCTAGGTCTATAAATAGACAGTTCTCTCTCACAATTCATATGACAATTCAAATCAATTGAAACCCTAGTTTGAGAGAAAAGTGGGTGGCGCCTCTGCGTGTTCGGGAGGAGAATAAATTCGACCCTGGCTTACACATTTACAGTCCTGTGGAATCCTCACCAGTAGTAGGATTGAACAACATTGGGATACAGCTATGAAGATCTAATCTGGATAACATATTTTCTCTTCTTCTCTTTCTCATTAATTAAATCTAGAAATTAGATCTGTCTCTGATTTCTAATCCGTATATTTAATTAAATCGTGTGGTTGAATCAAGGGATTGTAATTCAAACGCGAAAGATTGGATCAGACCCTACGGAGTTAAGGTATATTCGATATTCATTGCATTAAATTCATAGGAGCATGCTAGGGTTTAATCGTTGTTTTAATTGCTTTCATGATCCATGAACGGTCCGGGTTTATTTAGATTTGGCGGTTCGGTTCGCCAAGAAATCCCTACATACACTTCAATACTTGACTAAGTATTGAATGTTTTAAAGTAAGCTTGGAAACTTAAGTATGTTGAAACATAAAAATGACAAATAAACAACACAGGATATTATAGTGGTTGGGACTTAAAATCTTACGTCCACTCTTCCGAACTTACAAGCCTCCTTACGATCTATGAACAGCCCGTTGGCACTCCGTCCTTCGGTTTGCTATTGTCACTCGCCTTGGAACTCCTTGCTGACTTAGTCTTCAGGTTAATGTGAGAACAGACCTCGCAACCTTCTTCCTTGCAGATTGGATGTTTGCACGTTCTTCCTAGAACCAAGTTTGGTGGCTAGATACTTGTGAGAATCTGTGTTCCAGAGTAGAACACTGACTGCTATGAATATTACTTAGAAAAGTAATATTCACCAAAGTATAGCTTCAGCCTCGTGCACTTTGACAAATGCACAAAATGATTTAACTTGAATTGGAAACTCAAGTCTCGTGTTAAAAACACGGAGTATCATATAACTTTTTAGTAGAAAGTTTGGCATAGTGTAGGCTTATCTTTTCTTGAGAATTCGTAATTTTTTTTGGTTGAAATGTTGAGCTATTTATAGCTGCATCCTTGGATGCTTGAATTTATGCCTGTTAGACACAAAATTTCAGTCACAAAATTTCAGCACCCAAGTTCTATTACAACACAAATAATCCTATACATGGATTACATTATAGAACTCTATAAACTTAGTGCTAAAGTAAGTTTTGACATATCAAAACATCAAATTAAGGAGGGAACTAAAACTTAATTCCTAACAACTTGTATATCTTTATTTTGACCGGACAGATTCGAGTTCCAACAGTTTGTTTTTTAGTTACGAATTTATGATTTTCAGCTGGATTTTGGAGAATTTTGGAGTTTTTTGTTTTGTATTGTGATCCTAGTGCCTTCATAAAGCTATTAAGAACTAGAATCAGGTTTAGAGTTGTGTGGAAATATTTGTTATCCTACTCTTTTGATAATAGTAGATTTTGGTGGACCAATTTGATCTCATGGTGTTTTATTTCTTCATTTTTAAGAGAGTTTTCTACATTAAATTGGTGTATTTTTGCTCTTTATTTTTTTTGTTGTTTTTTTTGCTAATTTGGTGCTGGAAATTTATGGTCCTCACTTGTTTACTTTTGTGATTTTTCAGTTACACAGCCTCTTCCCAACAAGTTTAATAATTAATACACATATTTCATGCTAATTTTAACTAACAAATTTATCCACAAGCTCATAAACCAAATACTATAAAACTAAGATTTAATTTATTTAATAAACAAACTTCACTAAATGAGCTCGAAAAGCCCCTTTTCTAAGAATACATCTGCTGCGATTCGCAAGCAAGGGAGAAATGAATTTTTAAACTTTCTATTGATTGAATTTTTAGACTTTGTAATCACCTGCTAAATTGGCAAATAAGAAAACAAATTGAAAAAAATTAAATTCAAGTGCCAAAAAAAAAATTCTCATAATCCAATAATAGAGCAACAAAATAGAGGTTCACGTTAGTTAAAAACAAACGTTGCTGCATCAACCTTTCCAATTATGCTCACATTTTCCTCCCTCAGAACTTTACATCATGCTATTAAATTGTAAAAAAAAAAAAAAGGCAACATAAAACTAAGTTTTCTGTTCCTCTTGCTTGATAGGAGTGAACCTGACATTTACCAATTCAGCAGCAGCACGTGCAGCGGCTGTTGCACGCTCTGCTGCACTGATAGCAGCACGAGCCCTTTCCAGTGCATCAGATGGTGCAGGATTTAGATTCTTGATCTCAGTGACTGGTTTTGGATTTTGTTCCCTAGTCGATGACTTGATTCTTCTTGTTTCCACCGAAGACGTGCTGCTAGAAGTTGGAGAGTGCATATACCTTTCTCCCAGTTTACCATTCGAAGAAGCTGCTGATTGATGTGCGCCTTTCTGAACTTGTAGCCTCGAATCTGAGACTGAGAGAGGTTGTGCACCTATTTGTTTTGGTCCATTCTGTTTTTAAACAATACGAATAATTAGGTTAAGAATGGGGAGGGTAGGGACAGAGGTGTCAAACAGTTATGGTTATGGTTCTAGTTCTGGTTCACAGTTTGGAACTGTCATTCTACGCAATTTTGGAAACGACGTGTTACAGTTAGAACCATAAAATGTTGATTCCGGTTCATGGTACTAACAGCCAGATCCATACCGGATCAATTTTTTAAACTATTTTAGATATTCTTATTCTAAGAGTAAAGGTGCCAATGTACTACAAACTATATACGGACGGCCAAAATCCCAAATGAAATGACTATGTTTCAGTATGTGTGTGGTTATTTAAAAAGTTGACGTTACTCCACTAAGGATATTTCTTAAACATCAACTTTCTCTCGCCATAAATTTCAAATATAAACGATAGTTATAATATATTTGAAAAATTGCAATACTTTATAATATATTTGCACCTTTACCCTTAATTCATTCATAAAATGTTTAGGATATAGAGTTTCTCACTAATTCTTTTTAATTCTGTTTCATATAAAATGAATTTACTTGCATTACAGATTAAAATTCGATTAACTCAGCTCAACCAATTCATATAAACCCTCCATTCTTCTTCGTAGGAGAGTGAAGGTGTGCATAACCATAGAAATAAATTCAAGGTAAATCAGATGCCTGTTGAAAGCTTGCAATACCATAAGCAATAGTACAAGGAACATTCCAAATGATAAAAATTAAGGATGAGATATTTACCAGAAGATCCTCCGGTTTCTTGCTGAATTCTTGTTCTGTTTTGGTTGAATCCCAATAGACATTGTTTTCCAGTGCAATTTCCTTCAGTACTTTGATCTTTACATGTGCAGGTGGAGCACTCACCGAGAGCTTTTCAATAATCTGAAGATTACATAAGGCATATCATATTAAAATCGGCATGGATTGTGAATAGAAAGGAAAAGGAAAAGAGTGGATTAACTGTCCGGTTGACACTGGTATCAGGGCGAAGCTCAGATGCAGCAGCTATGAATTCTTTTCCATATTTTGCAGCAAATAGATTCCGAACTTGTAATAGATCGGGCAAATCTGAGCATCGTGGAGCTGAAAAGATTATGCTAGCCACTGCTTCCTGCAACTCCTTGGGGCATTCCCTAAAAATGTCATAATAAAATAACTCAATATTTAGGATGTGCATCATTATATTTTTCAGAATCACATCCAAATCTAGAATTATCAAGCAATCAAAAACTATAAAAACTCATTGATTACTTTACGCATACTTCGTGTCAAGAAAGCAATGAGCTCATAAAGATCAGGATTATACGGGTAATCCAACTCAAAAAAAGAGCCAAAGTAACTTTGCATTCACTTCAGTATATATATAGTTTGAGATAAACCAATAAACTTCAAGTAAGTAAGAAAGAATTAGGTTGACAATTAATTTTTCTCACTCATTCCATTATTGTCAGGCTAAAGATACCTTCTGATAGTTTCCTAACATCAGTAAGAAGATGGAAAGTTATATACTTGTATGAAATCATGATTAGTGTTTTGAGGTTTTTACCTATTGTTATCAAGAATTGGTACACGGGCAAGAACAAATTCGCAAAACAACTCTATTATATCATATGCCTCCCATGTGTTCTGTTCTCGAATAACATGCTCCACCTAATCATAGGAGAGATCAGAACAAATAAATAAAAGAATAATTTTGTCAAGAGTAAACAAGATCTCAGATGACATGAGTACCCTAATTCGAGCAATCGCTTCCTGGCCAGCCTGCAGAAATTCTGCTATCTCCTTTCTCATAAGCCTCAGCTGCGCATAACGCTTGTTTTGCACCAATTTGATGCGTGAGACCGCCAAGGTTAAGCATGTTTTACTACAAGCAAGTCATCAACATCTATAAAATACAAGTATCCACAATCAACCCTAACTATGACAGATTCTCAAGAGAAAATCTGCCAAGTTTTATAAAAAGCAAATCTTCCATCCTATAACAGCATTCATCATAGTTCCTCTTCAGCAATTCCTTCAACCAAATAAACCTAACTGATTAAAAAGTAAAAAGAAATCACAATACTCCATAATTTTAGATCTAAATTACTTGCACTTGCATATTATACACTTATCTATACTCAATCAAAAAACCACCATATTCTCAGTCCATCTCCCTCTTGAATGCCTAAAAGACCTCAACTTCACAGACTCCCACACATCAACTTTAGATGCCCACAAGCAATTTTCAGCAGAAAGGAACAAATTTGCAAGATAGTATGATGAAGAAAGGGCGACGCAACAGGCCGATGAAGATCAGAAATTCATAGCGGTGGGACAAGAAAAATTCAACGATCCTTTTCTTTTCAAAGGAGAACAATAATTTCAAATTTCCTTTTGCCAATTACAGATGGGAAAATACGGACTCCAGAAATAAGAGACGAATCAGTTGAACTAACCATTTTGCTCCAAGAATTCCCCTGTTGAAGAGCTGATTGAGCAAAGACATTTGGCATTCGTATGCCCCTTTTCAAGCAGCAGAATTCAGCCTTCAGAAATTGAATTACTCCGATTTGATCTACAGCAATCTTGCTCTTACGATTAAACGATGATTCCTGATTCCTGATATCAAATCGATTCTTGTCTTTATGATTCAGGCAAGGCAAGAAAAAATTGATAATGAACTGCGACGCAGTTTTTTTTTTTTTGTATATCCCGAATTATATGTGATTAGGTAGATTTATTTAATTATTTTGTTACGATTTACAGAATTATAACTGAAATTTTACCATTGTTATTCAGCTAGGAAAATGGGTTAAGGAGGGTTTTATCTATGACCATATTGAAATTATATGATTTGAGTGATTTCTAAATGTGTAATTGTTTAGTTTTTTTTAAAATTAAAAGAGTGTTGAATTGATTTACATTTCGAAGTAGATGATTGCACTATATTAAAATTCTGAGATCATAATTTTGGTGAATGAAAAATAGATGTGCAAAGATACTTATATATGTAGTGATGGTGTGAGTGGAATTGTCCGGAGTTGGAGAAGGAAACATATTAAGACATGTATTTGAATTATTCTCAATAGTTTGTAGAATAGTGTACAGATGCTTGTACCGCTTACCTTGCCAAGACCCGAGGCCTTGCACTTGGATCTTGTTTTTTTGTGGCTGGGCTAAGCTCTAGTATTATACATTTTAGGCCAGAGTTTAATTGTCTCGAAGAGCTCCCTTGAGGCTTGAAGGGCTTGTCCTCAAAGTGCATTGAGGATTCAATAACTCGTGGTTGATGGTACTTTGAATTTTGCCTGCCTTGTACCTCATTTAATTTGTGAATCCTGCATCGAAGACAAGATGTCATATAGATCTTTTAAGGTTAGTAAATCTTGAGCAGGAGATATGTTGGAGTTGATTCATTCTGATTTGTGTGGATCCACATTCACGCTGACTCGTGAAGGATATGAGTATTTCGTCACTTTCATTGACGAATATTAAAGATATGGATATGTTTACTTATTTCGTTACAAGTCTGAATGCTTTAAGAAATTCAAGTGAATTCAAGTCTAAACAACTAGGTGAACTCTTTCTTAGGCGCAAACCTAGTTTGAGCAAGTTTAGAGTTTGGGGCTATCTAGCACACGTGCTGACTAATGAACCTGATAAATTAAAAAGTAGGTCAAAATCAATATTGTTTATAGGATGTCTTCAACAAACGAAAGGTGGTTACTCTTACTTTCGAGAAAGTCAAAGGATCGTTATTAGCGCCAATGTTAGATAATTGGAGGACGAGTGTATAAAAAACTACCAAATCTAGAAGTAATTTGATGCTTCAAGAAATAGAAAAAACGATGCACTTCCTAAGAAAAAATCACGTGCGAGTGTGGAATACATGTAGTAAGTACGGTACCACGTGCACGTTCGTCAATGCAAGGTTGATATGTGCATAAAATGACCAATATTTCGATGTGTGTGCATGCATATTTGTGTTCTTTTTACTCTCATATCTTATGTTTTTGTGTTGTTTTCGTTACGTTTTCGTGTTTTGTGTGATTTGGAGTGTGTAGGTTTAGTTTGGAGCATAATTCATCATTTTGGGCTGAGTTTTGGTGGAAAATCGACCGGGCCAAGCTACAAAGGGTGTGAAGATCGACCCGGATGAGCAGAGGAGCAGCAGGAAGGATTTTAGAGACAAATCTCGGCCGATCCTGCAGAGATCGACTGATCTGGGCATTTTAGAGACAAATCTCGGCCGATCCTGCAGAGTTCGACCAATCTGCTGTTCAGAGGCAAATCCCGTCCGATCCTGCAGAGCTCGACCGATCCAGCATTTCAGAGGGGAATCTCGATCGAGCCAGATCCATTCCGGGCGATCCATTATGTGATATTCGACGGTTTTTCCAGTTTTGAGCTATCGGGCGATCCTGTTTCATCTCAGTCGATCCTGGGGTCTAGGAGTTGAGTATAAAAGGAAGAAAAATGGAATTTAAAATAGGAGAATCAAATTTTAGGATAGATTGGAGCGATTATTTTTGAGGATTTCACTTCCCACTCATCCACAACCTCAACCAAGGTGGATTTCAAGCCAAATCAACTAGATTTGAATATCAAAGAAGGCTAAGGAGGAGATCAAGGGTTAAATCACCCAATTGGGGAAATTCTATACCTTGCTATACTCTTGTAATGTAATTGTTTGAATTTTACATTCAATTGAATCTTACCAAAGGTATGTGTAACTAAACCATTGAGGATATTGGTGGATTGAAGCTTTGAAATGTTTAATTGAGCTAGGATTGTATGTTTACTTCTATTCAATTGATTGCACACACTTGAACTTTTTTCCTAAATCACATAATGTAGGCATTCATCAACTATGTGTGTTTTAGACACCGAAATTGCAGCCATTACGCGGATCTAGGTGTTGTGAGAAGTGTAGATGCATATAGGTTTTGATCCAATCCTTGTGCGTAGATTGCCTATAGATCGATAACCTACGGACTATTTGGAGTGGAATTAGATACTATAACGTAATAGTTTGTGTGTTTAATTTCATCTACTCCTATCTCACCGGCACTAAGGGAGATGGAAAGCTTGGGAGTAGGTTGATCATCGTTGTATTGATTAAATATTTGTTTACATCATTCAAACCAATTTCATAGTTTCAAAGTGGATATCTTACCAATGTCATTGTTTTGTCATTGTTGAATTTTATCTTTTGTGTTCGAGTATTATAATTGCTAAAGAGTGTGGAAGTAAGTTGTTGAATGTTTAGAGACTGCATGTAAGTTAAAGCTTACTTAGTTAGATAGTTAGATTTATTGTTTACTAGTATAGTTCACAACTCAACGACTAGTCATTCTTAGATACGAAACAATACATGAGTTTCTCGTACTCTAGCAGGCAAATCGGGAAGAACCTGGATTGATTTTTATTACTTGTATGCGCTTGAGTTTAATTAACTTGGTTGGTTGAATTTTGCGAGCATCAAGTTTTTGGCGCCGTTGTCGAGGATCTTCATTGATTAGGTTGCTAGATATTTGATAAAGTGTATTGTTCGTAGTCTAAGTGTTTGTTAAATTGCTTGTTTGAAATTTGTTTGTTGTTGATTGGAGTCTTTGGATTTTGTATGTGTTTCATGTTAACAAGATCCAAAGCTCGGTTGTTTGAGGAGCAGAAGTTCCGACAATGGTTAGAAGGAGTAGAGATTGAGTTTGAAATGGAGAATAGGCAAGATATGGGGAGGATAGATGAGCTCGAGAGGCAATTGGAAATGATGAGAGCATTGATTAATGAACGGAATGAACCAAGAAGGTCGCTTCAAAATCTCTTTAGGCCTCAAGGGGAGCAAGCTACCAGATGTTTCCGATTGGGAGTAAATGCAACGCAATTCAAGATTAAACCTCAACTTGTCCAAATGATTCAAAATAATCAGTTTGGTGGTCATGCAACCGAGGATTCAAATGCTCACATTTCTAGGTTCCTTGAGATAACAGACACTATCAAGATAAGCCAAGCGCCTCAATATCACATTCGCCTGCGATTATTTTCATTCTCCTAGAGAGATGGTGCAAGGCATTAGTTCGAGGGTCTTGACAAGTCCAATATTGCCTCATGGGAAGAACTTCGAGAGAAGTTTTTGTTCAAGTTCTTTCCTCCCAGCCTAACCTTGAAAAGAAGAGCCGATGTTACATCCTTTGAACAGCGGTATGATGAACCACTATATGAGGCATGAGACCGCTTTAGAGATCTTCTCTGAAGATGCCCGAGGCATGGGTTATCATGAAGTCAACAGATTTGCCAATTCTATGGAGGTCTCAACTACGAGACTAAGGTGATGATGGATGCGTCTTCGGGTTCCTTCCTAGATCAAGAGGAATATGAAGTGTGGCGGACCATAGAGAAAATGGCGGAGAATAGTTACCAATGGCCAAGGGAGAGAAAAGATTATCGGCCGGTTAAGTCGGTGAATGAGATGCAAGAAAGCGAAGAGTTGAATGAGCAAATTGCCATGATGAGAATGAAGCTCGATGCATTAACTACCTTGGGGAGTAGAAGGGATGATGTGATGTTGATGAAGCAAGAGGAGGTTTACCTGGAGCATGTGAATTTTCTTAATCAACGAATGGGGTACAACAACAATCGACCTCCATACAATCCACAAGGTAATATGTACTATCATCCCTCCAATCGTTTCCATCCCAATTTCTCTTACTCTAACCCCAACAATGCTCTTAATCCTCCTATGCAATTGGAAAATGGGGGAAGTAGTGGTCAAGGTGGGTATGTTGGAGGGGGTAGTCGGTTTGGGAACCAAGAGGTGAGAAAGAATCCAAGTGAGGAATTGGAAAAGAAATTTGAAAAATATGATGGCATGTTTGCTGAAATCCAATTGCAAATTTCATCGATTGCCAAGCAACTAAGTGGGAAGCACCAAGCCGGGAAATTCCCGAGTGACACGGAAGTGATACAAAAGAAAAGTTGCAATGTGGTGGATGGAGAGCAAAGTCAAGATGTGACGATGTTGGTGATGACTCCGAATCTTGAGAATGTGGAGTTGGAAGTTGAAGAAAAAGTTGGAAATGAAGAAGGGTTGAAAGAATCGGAAGTTGAACAAGTGAAAAAGGAGAAAGAAGCTCAAGGCGAAGAAGTGAACTTCTTTGATTATGTGAGGAAAGGAGATATTGAGATGCCTAATCCGGAGGAGATACAACGAGTTCCATTACTTGATGAGTTGATTGGGAAGGAGTTGAAACCGGATTGTGATGCATTTGAGTTTGGCTTGAGTGAAGGTGTGTTTATTGATGATAGTGAAGATCAAAGGGAAAAGTAAGTTGCTAACATAAAGGAGGATCCCAGAAGTTTAATCATTAGTTGCAAGATTGGTGATACAAGTGTTGAGAAGGCATTGTGTGATTCGGGAGCAAGTGTAAACGTTATGTCTTGGAGCTTGTATAAGAAGTTGGATATTGGAGATTTGAAACCCACAAGCCAAGTCTTTCAAATGGCTAACCATGCATTGTTTTGCCCAAGAGGGGTTGTGGAGGACATGTACGTGGAGGTTTTGAGTTTTACATTCCCGGGGGATTTTTTAATTGTGGATATGAAGAATAAGGGGGTGTTCACCTAATTTTTGGAAGGCCATTCTTACATACGGCCGATGCTTTGTTTGACATGAAAAGTGGTGAACTTACCTTCCGATGTTGTGGAAAAGAGGTATTTTTCTCTTTACCTCCAAAAGGAATGGATGAAATGAAAGATGAAAGGCAATTGGAAATTGATAAAGGAGTTCAAAAGAAGAGGTTTAAGGATGATGATGATCCAAGAGTGGTTACAATTGACGAAGGCAAGGAGATAGATGTGGATCCGAGGAATTATTTTGATGAAGAGCAAGGAAAAATGAAGAAGGCTAGAGTTGAGAGTGATCTACCCCGGAGTGCACGAAGGAAGTTGACATTTCCGGATGAGCATTGGCATTCAGAGCAAGGTATGAGCTCCGGTTCTTCTCCATTTGATCATGATTGATAAGCTCGAGGTAAGAAGTCAAGCTATTGACTATAAAGAAGCGCTTGTTGGGAGAGAACCCAATGTTTACTTGTTTTGGTAATTTGGTTTTTTGGAATAAATGTTTAGGTTGTTTAGTTTTATTGGTTTTGTTTGCATTGATAATAATGGATATAGGATGACTTATTTGTGGATGTTTTGCAAGGCTTACATGTTTTTGTAGATGAGAATTCAGATTTGGGGGGGTGCAAACCCAAAATGGAGCTGAAAAACTGAAGAAACAATGCTGGGAAGTTGCAAAACAGAGGGAAATCTCGCTTGGGACTATTTTGGATCGCCCTGGCTCAGGCAGGATCGGCCGATCCCAACCTTTGTTGCTGTGGGATCGGCCGAGATCAACAAGAATTCAAAAGTTTTTGCAATCAGGGCATGAGATCGACCGAGATGCTGCAGGCTCGGTCGATCTGGATCGGGCAGCCAAAAATCAGGCGGACAGACCCTCGGATCGATCGATCCCTGCACGAATTAAAAGCAAAATTAGGGCTCATTTCGCTCCATCTTCATTTCTGTCGAAATTTCTCTTCCCAAATTCTTTCTTGTGCTTTCTTACTTTGATTTCAAAAGTTCTCACTCTTTGATTTTAACCATGGCCAGCAAGACAGCAAAGGGGAGTTCTTCTTCTTCCATTAGTCGCCCAAAGGGATTTGATGATGAAGAGTTTGAGAGATACAAAAGTTTGGCGGATAGGCGGATCGTGGGCACTAAATATCCGTGCAAGGAGACTTTGAAGACACTTGGGTTTAAGAATGACGTGTGGAGTCTCCTTACGGAAATTAGATGGACGAAGCTTTTCAAAGCAAGTTGGCCGGCCTACATAGAATTGTTGAAGGAATTATTGGCTTCTGTTACAATTTTGAAAGGTCCAAATAGCAATCCACTTTCAATGAAGTTCAAGATTAAAGGTAAAGAATTCTTTTTACATAGGCATGAACATGATAAAATCTTTGGGTGTGATGAGGATTCTGTGTTTGTGCCGGAAGAACTTGATCTTGCTGCATTTTGGGAGTCTATTACTGGTATGAAATTTGAGAGGTCCTTCAATATTAAGTCTTGTAGAGCGTCCGCTATTAGGAATCCTATTTTCTGATATATTCATGAGTTGGTGGGTGGTTCGGTGTGTAGTAGGTATGAGTCGAGCAATGTGATTCTATCGGAGCTTTACATGTTATATGCTTTGGTGAATGGAACAAAATTTTCTATGGGTGCTATGCTAATGGATGGATGGAGTCATGTGTCGAATTCTAAGTCTCCTTCTATTAGTGGCGGAGTGATTACTCTTGTTTTGGCTGTTGTGGATATTCATTTATCAGAGACGTTTGCTCCTGCGATGTTTCTGGATACTGCTTCGCTTGTGGCTGTAAAGTTTTTGGTCCCAGGTCGGCGTGGTGATACATATTATATATTTAGGAAATTTGCTATGGATTTACCTCGTGTGGATTAAACCACTGTGTCGGACTTGGGGGATAAGTCCAATTGGTTGTTGGATACTGAGGAGCACAAGGAGGTTGTGGGCATTTTGTTCCAGGAGGAGTACTTTACTATCCTCAGTCATTTTCCCGAGGAGCAGCAGGCTGGAGGTGTTCGAGCAGGACCGAGTAGTCAACCACCACCACCCTTGGAGGATTGGCAGCAACAGCTGGTCTCGATAATGCAGCGTACCGCTGACTCTGTTGCATCTTTGTCTGTGTTTATGTAGGGTTTGGATGTCCGGATGGCCACCTTGCATGGTAACTTTTCCTCTTTTCAGATGAGATATGTTGCTGACCAGGTTGCTATTGCTGCTAGATTTGCTGGCCTCGATCGGAGAGTGGATGAGGTTCAGGGAGATGTTTATAAGTTGCTGCGCCGCATTCCGGTGCCATACCATCGCTGTCGTCGTGACTGATCACCACATGGATGAGAGGAGTGACGAGCATCGTCCATCTTTTTACAAACTTAGTCTCACTTGACTAAGTTTGGGGGGATGTACTGGTAGCCGGTGCTTCGGTTTATTATTCTCTCTCTCTCTCTCCTATCTTTATCTTGCTTATTAGTTTAGTGATGGATATTTTCTCTTGGATTGAATTTGATTCGTTTGGGTTGTACTTATATTGATACTTTACCTTAGCTTTGGATGATTTGGATTATGATTTTTAATTATATGGATGGATGTTTTCATGGTTTTATTTTGTTGATGAATGGATGTCGCATGAGCTTATTCTTCCTATATTTTTGTTTTGATGAATATTGTGGATTTATGGTGGAATGTTTGGTGGTGCTAGTGGAAAAATGATTGATTTGTATAGATTTTGGGATGTTGGAATGATTGGTGGAAAGAGGATTTGGATGAGTTAATTCGTGGAAGTGTTTTGAGGTGAGATTTTGGTGATTGTGGATATGAACTTTTAATATAAATGAATTATGCTAAAAAACAATTGGTGGTGTTTGTGTTGATGTTGAGTAGGTACATAAGGCAATGGGAGGAATGGTTCGATCGTGGATACCGATGGGAAATGCATTCTATTGTTCTCCTTGCCATTTAGATTTGTTTGCATGTTAGTTGATTATTTTAGGTTGTGTGATTGTGTGTGTGATGAACCCAAACAAGGCTTGAGATTTACTCATGATTTACTAGTGGAGTTTGAAGTTTACCTTCACCAATGATAGGGGTGAATCTTTGATGTCGAAGCATGCCTAGGTTAAGCTTTTGAATTGCCGAGTTTTGTGCCTGGTTAATGTTTTAGACTTAACAAAAAAATTGTGAGAATTGAGCCTTGATATTGTCATATTTTCGGTTGTGAGAGGCGAGTTTGAAAGTGAGAAATCTAGAACTTGCATTTGTTCTCGATCTATTTAGCATGAGCATGTAACTAGAAAATGATATTAGGCCATCGATTCTTAGATCTACCTTGCACATCGGGAGTATAAGGTGGTGTTATTTGATCATTATTTGCCTTTCTTACCTTTGTTCCATGTGATTGAGCTTTATTGGAGAGTATTCTTTGATACGATTAGGACAAAGTTTGAGGGATGAGAGTTTGAGGGTGAATACGGTGTTGTGAGAGTGGTACGGGAATTGTGTTATGATTGTTGATTGAATTCTAATGAATTGAGGCTAGATTGAAATAAAGGAGTTGGAAATGAAAAGAGGAAAAGGTGCAAAGTCATAAAAATGAGCACCTACAAAAAAAATTGTGTGGTTACGAAAAGAAAGAAAGAATGAAAAAAAGAGAAGGAAAGAAGAAAAAAAAAAGAAGAGAAAAAGTGAGAAAGAAAGAATGGGCCTCATGGTTCGAAGTCATTGATTGGGGGGTTTTGGGAAATTGAGGAGTTTAACTACTTTGGACTAAAACCTCCTACCTTTTAGTTAACCACGTTATAACCAAAAGAAAGACCTTCTTGATTCTAGGAGCTAGCTCATTGTAGTATAGAGGTGAGAATGGATACAAGCCTATGGAAATCGAGCTTGAAAACTCGTGCTTGAGTGAATTCTTCCTATACACGTAAGGGAGTGCATTTCATTGCTATATCCAATTTTGTTGAGTGGTTTAAGTCTTTAGCATTAACCGTGTCACAAAGTTAGGTGATAATCTCATTTGACTAGGGCATGCTAAGATAAGATGAGCTATGAGGTATTGCACAAGGTAGATTGATTGCTTTCCTTTATTTCGATTGAGGACAATCAAAAGTTCAAGTTTGGGGGATTATGATATGTGCGTAAAATGACCGATATTTCGATGTGTGTGCATGCATGTTTGTGTTCATTTTACTCTCAAATCATATGTTTTTGTGTTGTTTTTGTTGTGTTTTCGTGTTTTGTGTGATTAGGAGTGTGTAGGTTTAGTTTGGAGCATAATTCATCATTTTGGGCTGAGTTTTGGTGGAAAATCGACCGGGTCAAGCTTCAAAGGGTGTGAAGATCGACCAAGATGAGCAAAGGAGCAGCAGGAAGGATTTCAGAGACAAATCTCGACCGATCCTGCAGAGATCGACCAATCTGAGCATTTCAGAGACAAATCTCGGCCTATCCTGTAGAGTTCGATTGATCTATCTATTTGAAGGCAAATCCCGGCCGATCCTGCAGAGCTCGACCGATCCAGCATTTCAGAGGGGAATCTCGGTCGAGCCAGATCCATCCCAGGCAATCCGTTACGTGCTATTTGACGGTTTTTCCAGTTTTGAGCTATCCCGGGCGATCCTATTTCATCTCGGTCAATCCTGGGGACTGGGAGTTGAGTATAAAAGGCGGAAAAATGGAATTTAAAAAAGGAGAATCAGATTTTAGGATAGATTGGAGCGGTTATTTTCGAGGATTCCACTTCCCACTCATCCACAACCTCAACCAAGGTGGATTTTGAGCCAAATCAACTAGATTTGAAGTTCAATGAAGGCTAAGGAGGAGATCAAGGGTTAAATCTGAAGGGATTCGTGAACTGAATCACGAAGTCCGTTTGCCCGGATCGTTAATTGGAATATCAAAAATAGATTGCTATGACTATGATTATTCCTGGCATGCTCCTATTGATTATGCATAAAGAAGGTTTATGCGGAATACCTGGATTGCGAAAACCTGAAGAACAAGAGCGCGAAGATTCCTCTTGATCTTTTCCCACACACAAAGATTTAATTCCTAACAGATCAAGGAAATAAATCTATGAAAATTAGTATGAGATTTTCGAAAACAAGAAGGAGAGAAAAGAAAGAAGATAATCCTCCTGATCTGATCTTCTGATCCGTATCCCAACTCAATCTGAATATCTGGTGAAGATTCCCTTCAGATTCCTTGACCGGTTGAGAAGCAGAATTTCCTCCTCGTTTCTCAGATCTAGTCGATCACCACAGCTCCCAGATTCTGGTTTGCTGTGTGCAACTTATGATCTTGTGGTGTGTTGAGATCTGAGGAACTGAGGCCTATTTATAGGAAAATACTGGACTTCTATTGGGCCTGAGTTTCATGGGCCAGACCAAGGACCAGAATGCAAATAGCAAATAAGGCCTATCAATTAATTAATTCCCACATTCAACCCAGAATATAATTAATTAATTAATATTGATTCATTCCACCAGAGAATCAATACTGTCCTACCTATTTGCTACCACGTTTTGAGGTACGAGTTGCATGAGCTCGGTTTATCCCCACATTTAAGGTTACAGACATTCGTTATTTAATTTAAGCTCTAACAAGCTATTTAATTAATTAACATCTTATATTCCTGAGTCAATCCACTCAAACCTTTTCACTTATGCTTGAACTTAATCAGCCTGCAGGACTTTAGCATAACGAACCTTTTGAGCTGCTCAAGGAATGTCACCATCCTATACTGGATGTGGTTACCTAGTTCCAGTATCAGACAGTCATACACAAACTGCTATTACCCAAGATACAGATATACAAGCTCAATCAGAGCCTTTCACTGCAACTCAAAGCAATACACAATCTGCATATACTTCTGTACCTTCATATAGGCTTAGGATCTCATCAAGCCATAGAGATCTAGATTCTTTTAATGTCAGATAAAAGAATCGATCTCGACTTAGGTCCTTATCAATGTGTGCCCCACACCAGCATACCAAGCCATCCAAGATAAGATGCTTATTACCGCGTATGCTGCAACCACCGACAGTTTATCCTGGAACTGTCTCAGCTGTGATAACCATTTATATCTCGCTAGGTCAAACGATCCATACGATCTTCCGTGATCTACTACACATCGTATGATCTCCCTAGCGACGAGATAAGAGGATAATTGCGTTTGTGACACATGTTTGTTAGTTCAGACAGGAGATGAACATACAACATTTATGATTCTCAGTATATTAACCAATCGACCTTGTACATAATATACCAATCATAATGCTTTCAGTATATAAATTCATCAATCTCCCACATATACTCAAAGCATTATACAGGTGCTTTCCAGAGTATAATGGTCTAAACTAATCTAGCTATTACATCAATCATTCTACGTGGCTGACTTTGCCCTCAGCCCAAGGTTACGTACATGCATCTCGTAGACCTTCTGAGGCAGAGCTTTTGTGAATGGATCCGCTAGATTATCTTTTGTATCAATCTTCTCTACTAGCACATCACCCCTTGCTATGATTTCTCGTATAATATGGTACTTCCTTTCAATGTGTTTTGTTGCTCTGTGAGTTCGTGGTTCCTTTGAATTAGCCACAACTCCCGAATTATCACAATATACCGTGATGGTCTTGGGCAGCTTAGGAATCACGTCCAACTCCAGAAAGAAGTTTCAAAACCATACTGCTTCTTTCGAAGCTTCAGAAGCTGCCACATATTCTGCTTCCATGGTGGAGTCAGCATGCACTTCTGCTTTGCACTCCTCCATGATATGGCCCCACCTCCCAATGTAAGCACATAGCCAGAGGTGGACTTCTTTTCGTCTCGGCCTGCCTGGAAATCCGAATCAGTATAACCCACAGGGCACAACTCCTCACACTGATAGACGAGACAATAGTCTCTAGTCCTTTTCAAGTATTTGAGTATGTGCTTTACCGCGGTCCAATGCGCCTGTCCAGGGTTAGACTGGTATCTCGCTACCATACCTACAGCAAAGCAGATATCTGGCCTCGTACATAGCATTGCATACATGAGGCTCCCCACGGCCGATGCATACGGCACGTTCCTCATCTCATCTTTCTCCTTTTGGGTCACCGGACACTGATCCTAGGAAAGATGTATGCCATGTCTGAAGGGTAACAGACCTTTCTTGGTTGTTTGCATGCTGAAACGGGCAATCACAGTATCCACATATGATCCATGAGACAAGGTCAGCATCCTCTTATTGCACTCCCACAATACTTTTACCCCTAGGATGTATCCTTCCTCCCCAAGGTCCTTCATATGAAACTTTTTGGATAACTGATACGTGTGTAAAATGACCTATATTTTGATGTGTGTACTTGCTTGTTTGTGGCTATTTTACTCCCGTATCATATGTTTTTGTCGTATTTTGGTTGTGTTTTCGTGTTTTGTGTGTTTGATGTGTGTAGGATAGGTTTTGGGCATAAACGAGCAATTTTGGTGGAGTTTTGGAGGAAAATCGCACGTGTTTTGGAGTTTGGAGAGCTCGACCGGCCGAGCGGGTGCAGGACCGGCCGAGCGGGGCTTTCAGAGGCTTCGACCGGCTGAGCAAGTATAGGACCGGTCGAGCACGAGTGGTCAGAGACTTGGCTCGGTCGAGCCATGCCTTGCTCGGCCGAGCCAAGTCGATTTTTGGTGGTTTTTGGCGGTTATTGATGGCCCGGGCGAGCCAAACTTCGACCGGGCGATCCGAGGCCCTGATTGCTTGCCTATAAAAGGGGAAGAGGCAGTTATTTGAAGAACTTTTGTCAATTTTTCACATACGTTAGCTAGATTTTTCCCTAGATTCCATTTTTCCATTACAATTCATCACAATCCTAGAGCATCTAGGAGATTAATTCATCAATACTTGGAGGAGATTGAAGATTAAAGGTGGTGGATCAAGGCAACCAAATCCAATTTGGGGAAGATTCCTATTTCTCCTTTCAATTTGTATTGACGTTCATTGAATTCAAACTTGTATTTGTACAATTGAAAGGTATGAAGTTCTAATTCTATTTGGATGTTGATTTGAGTAAGGATGCATGATCATTTGGTTTGAGAATTGCTTGTTTACTTCCCTTTAAGAGCTTGAATTGCACTAGAACTTGTTCCTTACCTCCTAGGTGTAGGTAAGAGCCAACTTAGGAGGTAGTTGACGTGAACGCTGCAGCCAATACGCGGGCAGAATCGTCGTGAATAGTGTAGATTCATACGATTTTAGTTCCAATCCATGTGCGGTGCTAGGTTGTAGGGCAATAATTGACGAACTATTTGGAGTGGTCTAGGGCTTAATAACGTGATGGTTTGCAAGTTCTAGATCATCAACCGTTAGCTCGCCGTGACAAGGGGTTAACGAGTGTAGGGTCGATTGCTCAATCTCCTAGGGATTAAAATGTGTTTACATCAATGATTGACCTAATTTGATTGCATCTACACTCATCTCAACATCCTATTTTCCTAATTTGAGCATTTGTGTGTTTTGGTTTACCAAACTGTGAAAGGAATTGATTAAGTGAATGTCGATTGATTGCTTGATTCATGTTAGTCATACATTGTTAGCATAGGTTTACATTACTTGCCAAGTTGATAAAAAACTACTCAATGATTGATTTTGCCTAGCTATAAGAACTTTGCCGTAGTATCCTAGTACTCTAGCAGGCGAAACGGAGAAGAACCTGGATTTGATATTTTATTCTTTGTGTAGTTGAGAGTTTAATTTGATTGAACTTTTAGCCGCATCAAGTTTTGGCGCCGTTGCCGGGGACTTCATCTAATAGGTTGCTAGATATTGGGGGAAAAGTGAAGCTTGTAGGCTAGGTGTTTGTTATATTGCTTGTGTGAATTATTTTGCTTGTAGTTTGTTGTTTGATAGTTAAATTTGGTTTGTTTGATCTCGTTGTTTCGTTTGGTAATTGGAATTTTTGTGAGGTGTAGGTTGTATATGATCACGAGGTCTAAGGCTCGTGAAATCTTGGAAAGGAAAGCACAACAAAGACAAGAAAGTATTGAGATTGATTTGGAAATGGCTAATCCGGGGGAAGATACCATGAGGATTGGAGAGTTAGAAAGGCAAATTGAATTGATGAAGACATTGCTTAATGAGAGGAATGGTCCTCGTAGACCACTACAAAATCTTTTCCGACCTCAAGGAGAGCCGATGACCGGTGGTTTCCGACTAGGAGTCAATGCCACGCAGTTCGAAATTAAGCCTCAATTGGTTCAAATGATACTAAATAATCAGTTTGGAGGACATGCTACCGAAGATCCGAATGTGCACATATCCCAATTTTTGGAAATCACGGATACCATTAAGATCAATCAGGTTCCTCAAGACTTAATTCGGCTGCGATTATTCTCATTTTCATTGAGGGATTCGGCGAGGCATTGGTTCGAGGGTCTAAACAAGACAAATATAGCTACTTGGGAAGATTTAAGAGAGAAATTCCTCTTTAAGTTTTTTCCACCAAGTTTTAACCTTGAAGAGAAGGGCGGACATAACCTCATTCGGGCAAAAGTACGATGAGCCTCTTTATGAAGCTTGGGATAGATTTCGAGAACTCTTACGTAAGTGCCCTCGCCATGGTCTATCAAAGAGCCAACAAATTTGCCAATTCTACGGTGGTTTGAATTATGATACAAAGGTCATGATGGATGCTTCTTCGGGAGGTGCATTTCTTGATCAAGAAGAAGAGGATGCTTGGAAAACAATTGAAAAAATGGCCGAAAACAGTTTCCAATGGCCAAGGGAACGGAAGGATTATAGGCCGGTGAAGTCGGTTAATGATGCTTATGAGCCGGAAGATTTTAAAGAACAAATTGCGGCCATGCAAAGGAAGCTTGACAAGCTATCTACTTCGGGAAGTGGAAGAGAGGATATGATGATCCTTAAGCATGATAATGTTTATTCGGAGAATGTAAACTTCGTTAATCAAAGGATGGGGTACAACAACCGGCCCCAATACAATCCTCAAGGAAACATGTATTATCATCCGTCCAACCGTTTCCACCCAAATTTCTCCTATGCAAATCCGAACAATGCTCTCAACCCTCCTATGCAATTGGAAGGAGGAGGGAGTAGTAGTCAAGGGGGATACGCAGGGGGAGGAAGTAGATATGTGAATCAAGAGATGAGGAGGAATCCGAATGAAAAGATCGATAAAAGGTTTGAGAAGTATGACGGAATGTTCGCGGAAATCCAGCTTCAAATTTCTTCAATTGCTAAACAATTAAGTGGTAAACATCAAGCTGGGAAATTTCCAAGCGATACGGAGATCGTCCAAAAGAAAGGATGTAACATGATTGATACTGAAGATAGGTCGAATGAGAAATTGGATGTCATGACTCCAAAAGTGGAAAGTGTTGAAACCAAGGAAGATGGAAAGGAGTTGAAAGAAGAGAGTGTGGAAAACGAGAAATAAGAACAAGTTAAGAAGGAAGAACAAGTTGAGAAGGTGCATTTCTTTGATTATGTTAGGAAAAGGGATATAGAGATGCCACTTCCGGGTGAAATTGAACGTGTTCCATTGTTAGACGAACTTGTTGGAATTGATGTAACTTTTGATGGTGAACCATATGAACCGGTAAGTCAAGAATACGAAGAGAAGAACATAGCTAGCAAAAATGATGATCCGGGAGGTTTTGTAATTGGTTGTCAAATTGGAGACGTGAAGGTTGAAAAAGCCTTGTGTGATTTCGGAGCTAGTGTAAACATAATGTCGTGGGATTTATACAAAGAGCTGGATGTTGGACATCTTAAACCCACAAATCAAGTCTTGCAACTAGCAAACCAAGCTCTATTTTGTCCTCGTGGAGTGGTTGAAGATGTTCATGTGGATGTGTTGACGTTCACATTTCTCGGAGATTTTCTTGTATTAGACATGAAGAACAAGGGTGGCATTCAATTAATTTTTGGAAGGCCTTTCTTACATACGGCCGATGCGCTCTTTGACATGAAACAAGGCGAGCTTACTTTCCGGTGTGGGGGAAAAGAAGTTGTTTTTCCCTTACCTCAAAAGAATTTGCATGAATTTGAAGAGGAGCGAGTTGATAGGAAAAAGAGATTGAAGGATGTGCTAGATCCGGGATTAAACCTCAAGGAGTACGAGGATGAAGAGGAAGATGATCCGGGAGACTTTGATGGATATGAACAACTTCGGACAAAGAAGGCTCGAATAGAGTCGGATCCACCTCGAAGTGCACGGAGGAAGTTGTTTTTCCCGGAGAATGATGTCGTGCTTAATTGAGGTATGAGTTCGGGATCAGCACCATGGGATCATGATTGACTTGAGGTATGGTCGTCGAGCTTTCGACGTTAAACAAGCGCTTGTTGGGAGGCAACCCAATGTTTAAACTTTGTTATTTCCATGTTTTTGAATAATGGTGTTATTGATTAGGTTTAATAATGTTGTTTAGTGTTTGTTGATGAAGGATTCTTAATTGTGTGTGGATTTACAAGTCTATTTAGCTTGGTGATTGAAGAATAGGAAGGACAGAAGGCCGATTGTTCGTGAAAATGTCAGAGAAAGGGCGAGAAATGGGAGAAACAAGGGTTGCTCGGCCGAGCGGGTGCAGGCTCGGCCGAACCAAAGCGAAGGCCAAGGGACAGAGGCTTTGCTCGGCCGAGCGGATGCAGGCTCGGCCGAGCCAGGGCGTGCCAGCAGAAATCGCGCGGACAGAGCTTCCGCTCGGCCGAGCCATCTGGCGCTCCGCCGAGCCAGGCGCGGATTTAAAATTCTACCTTGTTCCTATTTTGTCCATTTTTCATCGTAAACTGAAATTTCTCTCTCCAAATTCTCTTTTGCTCACTATCTCCTCGTTGTGTGCAGTTCTAATCTGTAGAATTACCATGGATAACAGGCATGGACATGGATTCCCTTCTTCTTCTTCCATTTGCATGCCTGAGGGCTTTGATGATGATGAATATGCAAAGTACATAACATTGACGCAAAGGCCAGTAATTGGGACAACCTATCTATGTCAGGAGACTTTGGAAGCCTTAGACTTGAAGAAAGATGTGTGGAAGCTGTGCAATCGAATGGGTTGGAAGATGTTACTGCATGGGAGATGGCCATCATTTGTGCGGGTTACAAGAGAATTCTTGGCCTCAGTTCACGTCATACGGAGTGCACATGGTGCTCCGGTTCGGGTAACGTTCAAATGTGCTAGTCAAGAGTTTTCGTTAAGTAGGCAAGAGATTGATATGATATTTGGGTGCTTCATGGAATCTGAGTATGTTTTTGATGAGTTTAATTCTCTTGCATTGTGGGAATCAGTCTCTGGAGTTAGTATTTTGGGTGCTTCTGATGTGCAGTCGTGTAGGTCCATTCTGATTAAGAATCCTATCATTAGGTATATTCACCTTATGTTAGAGGGTTGGTCTTGTAGCTTTCGTGGTTGTGGTACTGTTAGTATGGCTGACTTTAAATTTCTGTTTGCATTTCTGCATGGGAAGCCTTTCTCTATTGGTGGATGGTTGATGGATAATTGGAGCAATACAATTGCTGCTAGAAATTCAGTTATTTGTGGTGGTGGTTTAATATTTCCTATTCTTAAGGCTTGTGGATTGGATATGTCCGGAGTATTTGTTCCAGGTCTGAGCCTTAACACCACTACTCTTGTCACGAAGGCTTTTCTGGTGCCTGATAGATTGGGTGTTTGTTATTTCTATAAGTTTGGTGATTGTGGGATCGAATTGCCTAATCATGCTTTGACTGAGATTGATGATCCAGCAGATAAGTCTAACTGGCTAATGAGTACTGACGCTCATTTGGATATGACTCGCTTGATTGTCGCTCGTTGCGAAGAAGTGATTCCCATGCCTTGCATCCATTGTTGCAGTGACCGTCCTCCGCAGGATGAGGAAGATTAGAGCCAACAACAGCAGCAGCAGGGTAGGGATGAGCAATGACGCACCGACTACCTTTTTACAAACTTAGTCTCACTTGACTAAGTTTGGGGGGAAGTGTTGGCAGTTGGTGCTTTGGTTCATTCTCTTCTCTATCTCTCTATCCTTATGATGCTTTCTAGTTTAGTTTAGTGTAGGTGAATTTCAAAAATTTGATACTTCGATTTGGTTGTACTATGATTTACATCTACTTTAAATTTGAATATTGGATGATGATTGTCGAATGATTTTATATGATGTATTGATGGATTATTTTGGCAAGTTTTTATGTGGTTAATTCTTTCCATTTGGTTTTGGCATGTGGATATGTTATGGTTTGGAATGAATGGTGGAAATGGTGAATATTGTTGTATTTTTGTTGATAATTGGTTTGTGGAAGTTGGTGGATATGAGAGCTTTATTGGCTAGTTTATGCTCAATTGTTTGGTGGTGTATGCTTTGTAGTAGGCGCAAATAAGGAATGGGGAGCGAAGATCGTTCCTACTGATGGGTAACATTTTCTATCGTCTTTCCTACCATTTAGTTTTAATTACATTGTGTTATGGCACGAAGATTGTTGTTAGGATGTTGTGTGCTTGTGTGTGCGTGATGAACCCGAACTAGACTTGAGATTTAATCATGATTTACTTAGTGGAGTTTGATGTCTACCTCAACTAATGATAGGGCGGAATCTAGTTTTCGAAGCATGTTTTAAGTTTAACTTTCGAATTGCCGAGTTTTGTATATGGTTAATGCATAGGACTTGACAAAAAGTTGTGAGGTTTGAGCCATAATATTGTCATATCTATTTTGTTTGTGAGTGGCAAGATTGAGAGTACGAGATCCAGAACTTGCATCCGTTCTCTATCTATTGGCATGAGTGTGTAACTAGAAAATGATCTTAGGCCATCGATTCTTAGTCCTACCTTTCACACCGGGAGTATAAGGTGGTTGTTATCATAATTTTGCCTTTCATATCTTTGACCCCCGTGATTGAGCTTTATTGGTGAATTTTTCTTGATATAAATAGGACCATTATTGGGGGGAAAGAGTGTATGAGGGTGAATACGGTGATGAGAGTTGGGTTGTGAATTGATTGAATTTGTATTGATGAGGAATGTTGAGGCATGAAAGAGTGAAATGAAGGATTGTTGTTGATCCTAGAAAAATGAGCACCTACCAAACAAAATTTTGGTGCAAGTGTTAGAAAAAGAAAAAGAAAAAAAAAGAAAAGAAAAAAAAAAGTGTGTTGTGAAGCACCGACAAGATGAATGAAAGATGGTGCTAGAAGAGAAAAAAGAAAAAAAAAAGAAGAGAAAGAAAGGAAAAAAGAAAAATGTGTTGTGAAATGAAAAGCCTCGGGGTTTGTAGTGGTTCGAAAAGAACAAGTTTGGGGGTTTTGGGAAATTGAGAAGTTTAGTCACTTTGGCCCAAAACCACTCACCTTTTAGTTAAGCCACGTTACAACCCGTGAAAAGACCTTTTTGATTCTAGAAACTAACTCATTGTAGTATAGTGGTGAGAATGGATGCAAGCTTATGGAAATCAAGCTCGATATCTTGTGATTGTGTGAAATCTCATCATCCCTAAACACGTGAGGGAGTGTTTTCGTTTCTTGTATCCATTTTTGATGAGTGGTTCATGTCCTTAGCATTAACCTTGTTACAAAGTTAGGTGATGATCTCGTTTTACTTGAACATGCTAAGATAACTTTGATGAGCTATGTTGGGAAATTTGGCTAAGTTTCCTCTCCCCAGTAGCTACTTGTTTAGATTCTAGTTTGGTGTTTTGGTGGATCAAATCCTAAGTCCTACCAGCGTCAGTTGTCTCTAGATAGCTCTAGATCTCAAATGTAAAGTCCTGTTTAGGTCTTTTGAGTTGTAAGTCGCAGCTGATCAAGACTCATGCTGGCTACTGTTCACCAGCATGAGATGTACTTACCAGTTGAGAAAAGTCTCACCAGCAAGCGACTGACAAGACTCGTGCTGACACTGTTCATCAGCATAAGAAGAGCTAATGACTGGCTACTGTTCACC
>JAPKLW010000155.1:153202-269657 GCA_026898455.1 Plectranthus barbatus | reverse complement strand
TATTGTCCTACCTATTTGCTACCACGTTTTCCACCAGAGAATCAATACTGTCCTACCTATTTGCTACCACGTTTTGAGGTACGGGTTGCATGAGCACGGTTTATCCCCACATTTATGGTTACAGAGATTCGTTAATTAATTTAAGCTCTGACAAGCTATTTAATTAATTAATATCTTATATTCCTGAGTCAATCCACTCAAACCTTTTCACTTATGCTTGAACTTAATCAGCCTGCAGAACTTTAGCATAACGAACATTTTGAGCTGCTCAGGGAATGTCACCATCCTATACTGGATGTGGTTACCTAGTTCCAGTACCGGACAGTCATACACAAATTTCTATTACCCAAGATACAGATATACAAGCTCAATCAGAGCCTTTCACTGCAACTCAAAGCAATACACAATCTGCATATACTTCTGTACCTTCATATAGGCTTAGGAACTCATCAAGCCATAGAGATGTAGATTCTTTTAATGTCAGATAAAAGAATCGATATCGACTTAGGTCCTTATCAATGTGTGCCCCACACCAGCATACTAAGCCATCCAAGATAAGATGCTTATTACCGCGTATGCTGCAGCCTACACCGACAGTTTATCCTGGAACTGTCTCAGCTGTGATAATCATTTATATCTCGCTAGGTCAAACGATCCATATGATCTTCCGTGATCTACTACACACCGTATGATCTCCCTATCGACGAGATAAGAGGATAATTACGTTTGTGACACATGTTTGTTAATTCAGACAGGAGATGAACTTACAACATTTATGATTCCTAGTATATTAACCAATCGATATTGTACATAATATACCAATCATATTATAATGCTTTCAGTATATAAATCCATCAAAATCACCCAATTGGGGAAATTCTATACCTTGCTTTACTCTTGTAATGGAATTGTTTGCATTTTACATTCAATTAAATCTTACCAAAGGTATGTGTAACTAAACCATTGAGGATATTGGTGGATTGAAGCTTTGAAATGTTTAATTGAGCTTGGATTGTATGTTTACTTCCATTCAATTGATTGCACACACTTAAACTTTTTCCTAAATCACATAGTGTAGGCATTCACCAACTATGTGTGTTTTAGACACCGAAATTGCAGCCATTACGCGGATCTAGGTGTTGTGAGTAGTGTAGATGCATATAGGTTTTGATCCAATCCTTGTGCGGAGATTGCCTATAGGTCGATAACCTACGAACAATTTGGAGTGGAATTAGATACTATAACGTAACAGTTTGTGTGGTTAATTTCATCTACTCCTATCTCACCGATACTAAGGGAGATAGGAAGCTTGGGAGTAGGTTAATCATCGTTGTATGGATTAAATATTTTTTTACATCATTCAAATCAATTTCATAGTTTTAAAGTTGATATCTTACCAATGTCCTTGTTTTGTCATTGTTGAATTTTGCCTCTTGTGTTCGAGTATTATAATTGCTATAGAGTGTGGAAGTAAGTTGTTGAATGTTTAGAGATTGCATGTTAGTTAAAGCTTACTTAGTTAGATAGTTGGATTTATTGTTTACTAGTATAGTTCACAACTCAACGACTAGACATTCTTAGATACGAAATAATACATGAGTTTGTCGTACTCTAGCAGGCAAATCGGAAAGAACCTGGATTGATTTTTATTACTTGTATGCGTTTGAGTTTAATTAACTTGGCTGGTTGATTTTTGCGTGCATCAAAAGTGCAGAACCACAAGGTACTACACCAACTACTGAGGTTGTGCCCTAGCTTTGTAGCAGTGGGGGAGTTATCTTCTAACCTGATAGGTATATGATCGTGGGAGAGTCTTTAGACTTAAACTCGGTAAGCAAACATGATGACTTGGATCCACTGATGTAATCTGAGGCGGAAATAACAAAGATGCGGAGAAATGGCACATAACAATGGATTTGAAAATAGAATCCATAAAAGCTATGGATGTATACCATAAGTTTGTGATGTCAGATGGCTCTAGAGCCATATCGTGCAAATGGGTATACAAATGAAAGAAGAGAGGATGGAGAAATTATGGCTTTCAAAGTTAAGCTGGTGGTAAAGTGTTATAGTCAAAAGAATGGAATTAACTATGATGAAACCTTTTCGCTGGTAGTCATGCTCAAATCTATCAGGATGTTTCTTGTCATAGCAGCGTATATGGACCTCGAGATATGGTAAATGGATGTCAAAACTTCTTTTCTAAATGGTTACCTGGAAGATGGTCGAGACATATATATACAACAACCCGATGGTTATTTTCTCAAAGGTGAAGAACATCTTGTATAGAAGCTCAAAAAGTCCTTGTATGGGCTTAAGCATGCTTTCGAATCATGGAACTTACGTTTCAATAAGTTGATTAAGTCCAATGAATTTTTGAAAGTTTGAAAATAAGAGTTGCGTGGACCGACTGTATGTTAGTGGGTTGCGCTCTATGTGGATGATATTATATTATTTGAAACAATGTTGATGTATTGTCGAAAATTAAGAGATGGTTGTTCGAACAATTACTAATGAAGGATTTTGAAGAAGCTAGGTAAATCCTTGGGATCAAAGTTTTGTGTGATTACAAGAGAATGATGATAAGCTTATCACAGGCATCGTACGTGGATACTATAATAGCTTGGTTCAACATAAAACTTGCCAAAAAAGGCTTGCTACCTTTCTAACATGGCTTTTATCTTTCTAAAGGACAGTGTCATATGACACAAAAGGAAAAAGATGAGATGAGTCTTGTGTCATACGCTTCAGCGGTGGCTAGTCTCATATATGCAATGCTATGTATGAGGTCTGATATTTGTTATGCCATTTGCATGGTAGCAAGATATTAGTCTAACTCGGGACAGGTGTATTGGACTGTGGTAAAGCACATCCTCGAATATTTGAAAAGAACTAGATATTATTGTATAGTTTATCAAAGTGAGGGTTTTTTTTCCCTGTGGGTTACACATATTTGGATTTTCAAGTAGACCAGGATGAGAAAAAATTAACCTCAAGCCATGTATTCACCTTGGGTGGTGGAGCTGTATCTTGGAGGAGCACAAAACAGAGTTGCATTGAGGATTCCACAATGGAGGCAAAATATGATGTTGCTTCCGAAGCTTCGAAAGAAGTTGTATGGTTCTAGAACTACCTGTTAGAGTTGGACATGATTCCTTATTTTTATAAACTAACACAATTTACCGTGATTTCGCTGGATTAGTGGCAAAATCGAAGGAACCTCAGACTCACAAGGTGAGCAAACACATAGGAATAAAGTACCACATCATACAAAAAAAATCTTATTGAGGGACAATGTGTAGCTTGAGAAGATTGACATGAAGGACAACCTAGCTGAATCATTGACAAAGTGCTTACCAGAGAAGGCTTACGAAGGATATGTTCGTAGCCTGGGACTGCGGTGGATGCCTACCACTTAAGTGGTTGATGTAATATTTAGGCTAGATAGACATACTATATACTTTAGTAAGCATATATAATGCTTTGAGAATAAGTGGGAGAATGTTGGGATTTGTATACTAAAAGTATTTATTATGTTTTGTATATAATTAACTTTTCTCATATTTATGAACAAACATACTTGTGAGAAAAACGATATCCTCTTATATCATTGATAGGGAGATCATACGACTTATAAGAGATCGCGAAAGATTGCATGAATCGCTTGACCTAGCGGGAGTTAAATAATATCACAATTGAGATAGCCTGAGGATTACTTTGTCGGTATAAGCTGCAACATAGTAAGTTATAAGTTGTTTATCTTGATCACTTGATATGATAGTACGTGCGGTTGTGTATTGATACAACAACTGTGATATGTGTTCTTCTATCTGACATCAGAAGAACAAAATCTCGTGACTTGGTTGAGTCTAAATCCTAACAAAGGTTCAAAAGTATGATTACCATATTCGAGTCATAGACTGGGGATTTTCCTTTAGGAACTCAAAAAGGTTCATCATGCTAAAGTCCTGCTAGCTGATTAAGTTCAAACATGTATGATAAAAGTTGAGTGGTAATTTGAGAAATCTTCAAGGTTCCAGTAATTGGAGGCAAACTCGAAGATTATCTAGAGAGCAAATGAAGAGCCAAAAAGATTGCACTAGGAGAGGTGTAATGGCCTCAATGTTTCCAAATTTCTTCCAAACATTCCCATAGAAACTCTCAAACCCATCTATGGAATGTATTTGGACCTGATTAGTCAAGCTTTTGCCTGTCACCCAGAATTCAATAGAGCCTTTTGCAAGAATTCTTGGAAAGCCATGATTGCATCGGCCGATCTTCCAGATATCAACTAGGCAGAATATCTCTTCTCGAGACTAGTGGAAAGCATCAGGAATCTGTCATCCTGTTGTACACCATTTGGACTTCAACTAAGTGCATGGAAAAAGAGATTTCGGTGGTAACATGCGGAGAAGATCTACAGGACAACGATTTCTTTTCCCCAAGGTTCGTTGGAAAGAAAAGGTCTACCGATGATACTGAAGATACTGGGAGCTCTAGGAGTAGTAGGTCCTAGATATTCATATATTTCTTTTAAATACCATACACTTATTCTATGGAAATATTTTATGAATATATGTATTTGTTTGAGAACAATCACTTATGTGTTCAAACTAATCAGTTTTTGCCCTTGAACTTAATCGAGAAATATCTCTCCAATTTACGGGTAAGATTTTTAGGGCAGGCCGGGTACTCAAAGTGTTTAGTTCTTGAGTATTAGATTTTGATAGAATATTCATTGTAAACTTAGAACTGACATTTAACCAGCTTAATAGCGGTGGTTTTAGACAATATCAAAAAGGAGAAAATTGTTAGGAAGTATTTCTACCTAATTGTTGTTTTGATGTGTCAAAAGTTTGTGTAGAAACCACCAAGTTAGGAGTGTCTCTAGATTAGCTTAGTTCATGTAAACTTATAAAGTCCTGTTAGGATATATCAAGTTGTAATAGAACTGACGAAGCTGACCAAGACAAACTTGGTGAGAATACAAAACCCCAATTGGTATCGTGGGTAGTAAGGAGAGATCAGCTACTAGTTTGGAGCTCATGACACAGAGAAACTGACGGAAGACACCATCCTGGAGCACCTCCAATTTACGAAGTCAATTCCTACTCGCACGAAGAGACAAAGAGAACAAGTCAGAGGAATCACTGAAGATCGGTCTTTAAGAATGAAGACTCATAAAAGACAGGTGAAGCACTAACCAGTTCAGATTCCTCGGACTGGCAGAGCCATTCAAACACAAAAGTAGAATGTCGACATCCTGTGTCAAAAAAGGACGAAGCAAGTGCCGAACCTCAAGAAAAGTGTCATACTCCCGTCAGAATAAAGACATCAGATTGTACGGTGCACAAACATCTCTAAATAACTACATTTTCAAAACCTCTCCTACTTCGTATATAAATAACAAAGTACTCTCTGAAGAGAGGTCACGACTACGAAAAACTTACAAACAACTTTTGAATTTCAAGTCAAATTCAACTGGAAGATTCATCACCACTCATCTTCCGTCAAGATCGTAGTCTACCATGTTTTATTCTCTGAACACGAGACTCACAACTTTCAAGCTCGAGTTATTTCATTGGTATTCTTTCTCTCCTAGAAAGAACACAACAGTCACTACAGGTCTTATGGGCATCTAGCCAAATAGTTCGACAGATCGAGAGGAACTATAAAGCTCTCAACTCCACAGGAGGAGGTTGCGTGATGTGCCCACACTCCAAATCTGCGAAGCTGAAAGGACCAAAGAGCCTGGACGAGTGAGCTAGTGGACTGGTAGACACTAGCATCTATCAGCTAGCGATAGATTGCGAGATCCAACTATAACTGAAAAGAGTGATGGGTTTTGTATACTGAAAGCATTTATTACAATGAGTATACAACGGTTTATTTCTCCTATCTGTCAAACAATCTTACATGTATGTAACAATGGTATCCTCTTGTCTCACTGATAGGGACGATCATACGGCGTGTAGTAGATCGCGGAAGACAGTATGATCCCTTGACCTAGTGAGACATAAACCTGATCATAGCCGAGACAACGTATGAGGATACGTCTGTCCGGATGGCTGCGGCATTGTTGAAATAAGTAGTATGTCTTGGTTACTTAGCATGCTGGTACGCAAGGGTGGCGTATTGATGGACCGCAGTGAGATGTATTTGACTGTCTAACATCAGCGAATACAAGATCACGTTATTGATTGAGTCCAAACCCTAACGAAGGTTCAGGGGTTTGCACGGATTGACTGTTGCTTTGACTTGCCATGGTGGAGAGCCTAAGTAACGTGCTCATATATCCGCATCTTGGGTAACAGCAGTTCGTGTAGTACTGCCTGAGACTGGGTTTAGGTAACCATATCCGAGTAATAGGATGGGGACATTCCTTGAGGAGCTCAATGACATGCCAAGGTCCTGCAGCATGATTAAGTTCAGGCACGAGTGATAAGCATTGAGTGGTACTACTCAGGAATAATAAGATATTAATTAATTGTAGATAGAGCTTGTCAGAAGCTCCGATTAATTAATGAATGTCCGGTAACCTTAAATATGGGGATTCTCAATTAATGCAGCCCGTTCTCTTAACTTGGTAATAAAGGGGTAGGTAAGTATTAATTATGTGGTGAAAAAGTATTAATATTAATTAATTAATTGTGTCCTGGGTTGTGGACATGGGAATTAATTAATTTATAGGCCTACTTTATTATTTGCATTAGGTCTCAGGACTGGCCCAATTAAATATGCTGAAAAAAGGCCCAGTAGCCCATTAGGGATAAAACCCTAGGTCTATAAATAGACAGCACTCTCTCTTAAACCCTAAGCCACTTCATAACATTCAAATCAGTTTGAAACCCTAGGGAGAGAGAGAGCAGTGGGCGGCGCCTGTAGAGGGGAGAAGGAAGTTTTTTCTGCTCCGGTCTACATCACAGATATGTGGAATCCTCACCAGTAGCAGATCTGAACAGCATTGGGACACAGCCCTGATGATCTGATCTGGAGAACAAGATTTTGTTTTCTTTAATTTTCTTATTCAATTAAATCTTGAAATTAGTATTCTAATTTTATATTCCGCAGATTTATTGAATCGCGTGGTTGAATTAAAGGGAATATTCAAACGCAAAAGATCGGATCAGACTCTACGGATTTAAGGTAATCTCTTAATCCACGAATTAAATAAATTCATAGGAGCATGCTAGGCTTTTATTGTGAATTTTGATTATATGCAATATCCATAAATCGATCCGGTTCACTTGGGTTTTTGTGATTCGGTTCAGGGGTTTATCTAGGGTTCTTGAGAACCTTACTAGGTCATAGGGCGGCGCTCTTGAGGATATCGGGGTGGCTGAGTCGAAGGCGGTTGGTTCTCTCCGAGATTCCCGTGCATCTGCCGTTATCTTCTCGTTACTCCTCTTTCGAGCACTAATCGACCGTTGGGGAGTTCGATATGCACGTGTGGAACTCTACCCTTGGTAATCAGACTGCTTCTCTTTCTGATCGGACTGCTTCTGGATAAAGTTCTTTCTCGTCGAACTGTTCCATTGCCTCCTTCACGGGCCGCCATCCTTGATGGACCTGGGAAAAGGCAAATTGGGCCATGTATTGGGCCTCTCAGTGGGCCAAATGGATTCGACCCCCAACAATAGCCCCTTCGGCTCAGCAGGATGAGTCTTGATGAGCCTGGTGAGTCGAACACAGTACCCTGGTTTGTCTTCCAAGTCTATGTGTTGTGGATAAGTCTTCCCAGATTTTGGCCCTTCAAACTTCTCAGTGAGAAGCACAGAACTTTTGGGGTGCCCGGGGGCACCTCCCAGCCTAAGGGACCAACTCCTCTGGGGGTGGTTCCTCTTACCCGTGCAGCCCCTGGAAGCTACTGCGAGCGCCGTACCGCGGGCCCAAAATTGTAATATGTTGATTGGATAGTTCAGGTTCTATTTTATTTATCATTATTGGCCATCTGGTGAGCCCCAGTGAAATCAATAGGTTCATAGGAAGAAGTCTTATTATGGTATTCAGTGTGTCATTCACATCGAGGCATCGAGCCCCTAGTGGTCCGGTTGGAGCCCTATCTAGGTCCGCATTCAGTCGGATTTGTCAAACCACTTTTGTGGTGGAGTGCGTTCAAATATTCGGCGGCAAAACCTGATGGCAGTTTTGTAATATTCGTAAAATTTGGGGGTAGTTCAGAGCATTTGAAGGGGCGCGCAGTATAACCGTCATTTGGGGTGAATGTACCCCAATATTTTCCAATACACTCCTTCTCTCTCCCCGATTTTCTCCATTTTCCAGCAGTTTCCGACGATCGACTGATCTTCCTAATTCGTAGCCCCGACGACCAGTAGTCGTTTGTTCCTCCGTGATTCCTTTACAAGGTAGTTCCTCCTCTTCTCCTTCCTTTCTCCTATCTTTTCTTTCTACTGGTTATTGGTGTGCACGGTCTGCGATTTAGGAAAAAATTATAGGGTTCTTGATTTGTGAGAAAGAGTATGGGTTGACCGGGGCTCGTCTTCCCTCTTACTTATCTTCTTTAGGTTAACCTTTTTTCTTCAAGATTTTCTTTGTGTGAGATGGATTCTACTTCGTCGGACTCGCAAAATAGGGAGGATTCCAGTTCAGGGGGATCAATCCTACCCCACCGTTCACTCCTTCTCCGCCCAGGAGCCTCAACCCAATCGACTTCACTGGTCCAGATTGGAGTTTGCTTCTTCAAGGGCTCGAGAGAGTCGGGCCGAGCAATGTCCCTATCATTGAAGACTCCGACTCCGAGTTTGCTAGTGACCAAGCATTTGTCAGGGGTGCTCCAAGGGCTGGAGCGATCCCTAAGAGGCAATGAGGCCAGCGGGTCGGGCCGGGGTGCTGAGGTGACAACCTCTGCGGAGCCTGAAGTGGTCGGGGACTATGTCCTTCCCTCGGACTGGTGTAGCCATAGGCTGTTCGGGGCCTCTTCGACGGTCACCCGAGAGATGATGAAGGTGTTAGCTAACTCCATCCCATGCTACAGAGTCAAATATGTGGTGCCTCGTACCACCAATCGGTGTTTCGATCCACCGATTGGCTTCGTGTCAATTTACACAGCGGCGATGGACAACGGTGTGGGCTTGCCGGCACATCCTTTCTTCAGCGAGGTGCTGGCCTCCTACAACCTCTCGCCATTTCAGATCGTGCCAAACGAGTGGTGCCATTTAGTCGGGGTGCTATTGGTCTGGATGGACCTTGGATTGGGCCTTCCCCCAGTTCGGGAATGGCATCACTTGTATCGGCTCAATCAGTGCACCGAAAAGTATTACTATTACTTTACTCGATGGACTGGGGGAAGTCGACATTGATAAAGAAGCCCCCCTCAAACTCCCCGGGATGGTGGACTGATCACTAGAATTATTAAACAGTGACTTAGCAGAGCTAATAATATAGCGGCAAAGATAAAATTATCGATCCCTCAGGGAAAGAAGTAACGAATAACCTTTAAGTACTAAATCAGGCGTTCTTGAAAATACTGAATAGGAAAATCGAATGAAAAGGTTTTGATTGTTTTGGAAATCGCAATCTTTGCAATTGAAACTTAAACAGGAAACTTGAAAAGCTTTTGAAGTCAAATAAGAGAAGTACAGATTCCAGGGATATCTACCTATCAAATATAACATGTATGAACGAATCGATTAATTCCCAATTTTAATTCCTCTTCATAGTGAAACATCAGAAAATTATTACGAACTTCTTTGTCTGACAATTCGTAAAGTAGATTAGTCAATTACCTATCTCTGTTCGGTCTCAAGATAAATTAACTAACTCCAAAAGATCTACAGATTTATTCCTACAATTAATCTCCTTCAGTTACGACAAGAAATCAAATTATATTGTGAAAATCTCTTTCGATTGAAAACTATTACAGTTACGTCTCTAGAATTCAACTAGTAATCCTAAGTTGTGGCCAACATACTTGAAGATTAAGAATAAAACCAGATTTCACAAACTACGAAGGGAAAGGGAAAATAATTCGATTAATCACAACATGCATACATTGATAGTTCGAAACCCTAGAATCTGAGAAGGGATTTAGCCACACATATTCAGATTAATATTCATCATAGAAAAATACAACCTGAATTGCATAAAAACTGGAATCCGGAAGTCTTCTCGGAGAAACTTGTCTTCAAACATAAAAACCCTAAAAATTCTTCAACTCTAATATTCTAATGCTTGCTCTAACTTTCTCTCTCTAAAAACACACACTCTCTCTTCTGAAAAACGAATTATACATGAGTATTTATAATGATGAAAGATGTATCTAGCATTATCTAGGATTAGATATGCATCTATCTCCAAATCAGATGAGAAACAGGATTTCTGCATGCGCGTCGACCGCTTCTGATCTTCGTCGATCGCGTCCCAGTCTTCTGCCTCGTCGACCGCTTCTGAACAGCGTCGGTCGACGAGGCCTTCTTCTTTCGTCGATAGCTTGTCCATCAACATGCCTCGTCGATCGACTAAGGGCCCTCGTCGATCGACGAGGTCTCGAGCACTGGATCCTGATTCCTCTGTTTTTCGACTAGAAACCTGCACGATTCATCAAACACAACATTCCAAGTACAAAAACCAACTCATGCACGAAAATAAGTACAAAAATGATCTAAACACTACACAATCAGTCAAAGAACAATAAGATAAGTTGGTGAAAATCCTAACTTATCAACTCCCCCAAACTTAAACCATTGATCTTCCTCGATCAATTCACAGAAAAGAAGTATAATCAAATGCAGATACGAGTGTGCAATGCCTCACAAGCCTATTTCGCAATCCAAGTTTCACTTATTCACAAAAATCATGCAATCCAAACAAATTCTCATTGGTAAATTATTAAGGAGAAACCTCACCGGACAGTGTTTGCACTCATCACTCAATCAAGCAAAAAGGGTTTTGAAATTTCACACAATCAAAGTTTTAGTTTATTTCACCATAGGTTTGACAAATTTCTCATCTCTCCACTGCTTGTTAGTGTGGTTTTTCAGGGAATCAGAAAGGACTTCATTTGGTTGTAATGTGGCTTACCTAAAAGGTAGGATATTTTTGGCTAAGTGACTCAAAATATTTCAATCAAACCCAAAGACTCAAACATATCATAACCACATCATTTTTTCTATTTTCACACACAATCTTGTTCTTTTCCTTTCTTTTCTTTTCATCATTCTCGGGGTTCCTAAGAACTTGCTTTATGAACAACATAAGTAAGTTTCTTTCTCTTTCACCAATTGTTCATTTTTTTTTTCTAACTTTTTCATGGAAACCCCCCTTTTTTCTTTCTTTTCGCTCATGGCCTCACATGGCCTCTCAACACACTCCCACAATTCACATCATCCAATAAATCACAATCATCTTATTCATCAACCCTTCTAATCAAAGAAAAATTCATTCAAGGCTCAAAGGGGCTACAAGTGAAGATTTAAGGTTAGTGTATGGGGAATGGCTACGAAAGAACATGCCTAAAATCATTTTCACCCTATTACCACACTTAATGCAACCTCAAGAGAGAAATTCGTCAAATTCTAGGAAATAAATCTAACAACTTTGTCACTCATCAAACGAAATATTGGCACAAATCTCACAAGGTAGAAATTTCGTTGCTCCTTAATAATTAACCAATTTCGAACAGTCATCATGCAAAAATTTAAGTTTCACAGATCAACATATCAAGCAAAACAGCTCCTATCATCGGCTACTCTATCACACAAATTATCATTCCCAATCAGCAAATATCTCGATTACCAATCAATAATTCTAGTTCATGCAAAGACAAATAAGTAGTCATAACACCATCATAATCAAAAAGTTCGGACTGTCCTATGTTCAAAAGCTCCTAAACAATGCTCAGACTATTCACTTAGAACAAGTACCACAAATCAAGAGTTCAAAAATACTAATTTTAAGTAAAAAGCCTTGCAGAGAGAAATTGTTCACACTGAAGCATAAGAACAAGGAAGTGATGGTTCAGAAAAAAACAAAAACATCAAAAACAATGAAAAATCAACAAAAAACAGAAAAAAAAATTGAAATCAAACAAACGTTTCCCTTTTCCTATCATCATCCCCCAAAACTTATTCACTCGAAAGAGTGGAAAAGTTTGAAAGTTAGATAAGGAAAAGAGAAACGATACCTCATTCCTCCTCATCGGAAGGATCCTCCATCTGAACATCGGAAGATGCCCACACTGGCAGTCTGCAGCGTGGTTCCTGTCGAACACTCTACTGAGGCTGGGAACTGGACTGAGGCTGCGTGTTGAGGAGCAGCTGCTGCATCTGAACATCGAGGTTATCCAACCTCGTGTTCACATTCCGTTGGAAGTTTGCCTGCAAAACAGCCTGCTGCTGCATGTACTGGTAGATCGTCGCCAAATCCACCCCAGAAGAAGAAGACTCTTCCGCGAAGTGGTGTGGCGGCTGTCCACCAGTCTGATCGGGAATGTGCTGTCCTCCCTCGTCATCCTCGTCAGCTTCTGGGGGCTGCTGTGGCTCACTCTGATCTGGCCGGGTCAGTGGTCGGTGTTGGAGTCTGGAGGTGCCTGGACCTCCTCGTGCACCGGTCATCAACCTCATGTGGGCGGGGGTGCTCATCAACCAATTATCACGGAAGTGATAATCGGTGACGCGTGTGAGGTGCCGGTTCGGCAGTGGAAATCGGTCTCCATTGGACATCCGCAGGGACCAACCTCTCTCCCGCGGCGAAATCATCATCATCCTCACCAAAGCCCCCGTGCCAAGACCTCGGTTGTCATCGTCGAGCTCCTCAAACTGTGACAAGTCAATCCCCACGAATTCTGCAATCGGGGTGATCAATCCCCCGCTCCAAATGTTGCCTTTCTTGGCCTTGATTTGCTTCTTCCAATGGTCCATGACAAATGCTCTGAAGCTGAACTTTCCCTCTGTCAACATGCAGTAGAGGGCGTAGAGTTCTCCAATTCTGACCTTGCCACTCTCGTGTCTGCCTGAAATTGACACCCCCATACATCTCTGGATGTATCTGAAAACAGGGTTGTCGATGGAAGAAGCCTTCAAATTCCCCGAGTCAAACACGCGCAAGTCGTCGCTGGCATCTGCAGCGATTTGGGATCAGAAGCGAGCACTGTCGAAGCTTGGGGGAGGAACACCGTCTCCCCCTTCGTAGACTCCCCAAATTTTCTCGAGCTGGTTCCTTGGGAGCTCGTGGTAATTGTTCATCAGCTGGAACCCAATTGTGGTAGGCTCTGGTCCTGGTTCGACCTCAAAGACTCGGAGTGATGCAAAGAACTCCAAGACCAATTCCGGATAAGTTGGACAACGGCCTGTCACCCATGCACCCCAGCCAATCCTCTCCAAGAGGTTCTCAACGTCGTTACGAATGCCCAGCAGATGCATCGTCTCCGGGCAGGGATAGAGTGTCTGTCGGATTGCGAACTCTTCCCCCAAGAACTTCTCGTAACGCTTCTGATGAGACCGTTTGGTGAATGTGGGTTGGAAGTCCATTGTCAATCTGCAAGGGTAGTGAAAGGATTTGTCAAAATTCATCACCATTCTTCACAAAATCCCAATGCAAGCATATCCAATTTGAGCAAAAATCCAAAGAAATCGATGTACCCATGCAAAATTGGTTCGACATTCATGCAATTCACTCTCAATTCTAGCCTATTATCATCACGTTTGACAAAATTTGTTCCAGAAATAATAAAGCTAGAAAATCACCCAAACAAGAAAAATTCCCCCCAAACCTTCGTATGAAAAGTTCAATGAAACTCAAGAACAAATCAATCACGAGCAAGTATATCGATGAAAACCACAAACCATATCGAGTAATCACCACGAATAGCAACGAAATCGACAAAATTTGCAAAATGAAAACAAGGGCTCCAAACTCAAATTTTATCAAAAATCATGCTCAAATCCTTCAAATCATGTGAAACAATCGAAAAGGAGAGTGTTAGGATACATACCGTGGTTGATTTTGACGATTTTGGAGAGAAAAGTTCGAGGTTGGGGTTGGGAGAGAAAAACCGTGCGTGTGTTTGTGTTTGTGAGGAAGAAAATGAGGTGAGGGGGTTTAAAAACCCGTCTCTGTTCGAGGCCCAGAATCGACCTCGTCGATCGGCGAGGGGTCTTTGTCGATCGACGAAGTCCATTTTTTCTCGTCGATCGACGAGAAATGGCGTCGGTCGACGAGGAAGATTTTCTTCGTCGATCGATGCCAATTTCTGACGATCTTCGTGGCCCGACTGGACTTGACACAATTTTTGAAAAAAAACAAAACTGAACTGACTCGAAAATAAAAGAAATAAATAAAACAGGAAACTGTTGGGTTACCTCCCAACCAGTGCTTGGTTTATTGTCGCTAGCTCGACAATACCTGACTTTTAAGGGCGATTCAAGTAGTACTTCTCCACTGCTCCAATCTGAAGAGGGGTATAGTACGGTTTCAGGTTTTGCTCGTTCACTCTGAAGGTCTTTCTGTCTTGTCCGGCTAATTCAACTACACCGTTCATGAATTGGCTGATTACGATGTATGGTCCGGAACACTTTGACTGAAGTTTTTCGGGCATGAATCGAATACGGGATTTGAAGAGGAGAACCTTATCACCTGAAGTGAAGACATGCGAGCGGATCTTTTTGTCGTGGAATCTCTTCGCTCGATTCTTGTAGATGACGTTGTTCTCACAGGCCTCGTCCCGAAAGTCTTCTAATTCATTCAGTGCCATGGTGCGGTCTTCTGCGGCTGTCTTCCAATCCAAATTCAATTCTTTCACCGCCCTCCAAGCTTTGTGCTCCATCTCGACAGGAAGGTGACATGACTTTCCGAAGATCAGCTGATACGGAGAAGTCCCAATCGGTGTTTTGTAGGCGGTGCGGTATGCCCAAAGTGCATCATCGAGGACTGCCGCCCAATCGTTTCTTTGCTTGACCGTTTTCTCCAATATCTGCTTGATTTCTCTATTGGATAATTCCGTCAACCCGTTCCCTTGAGGGTGATATGGAGTGGTGACACGGTGCTTTACTCCGTATCTGGCAAGGAGAGATGAGAGCCATTTGTTGCAAAAGTGTGATCCCCCATCACTGATCAGGGCTCTCGGCGTTCCGAATCTTGTCATCAGCTTCTTCAGGAATTTGATAACGACTTTGGAGTCGTTGGTGGCTGTTGGAATGGCTTCGACCCACCGCGATACATAATCGAATGCCAACAGGATGTATGTGAATCCTTGCGATTTTGGGAAGGGTCCCATGAAATCGATCCCCCAGACGTCAAATATCTCCACTTCAATCACCGGAGTCTGTGGCATCTCATCCCTCCGCGAGATGTTGCCGGTCCTCTGGCAGCGATCACAGCCTGTTATCCATCCGCGACAGACTTCGTAGATGGAAGGCCAATAGAACCCGCTTGCAAGGATTTTGAAGGCAGTCCGGTTGGCCGAATGGTGTCCACCAGTAGGAGATGAATGGCATGCTTCGAAGATTTTGTGCCACTCGGACTGGGGCACACAGCGGCGAATGACACCGTCAGCACACCTGCGCCACAAGTAGGGATCCTCCCAATAGTAGAATCTGACGTCATGCAGAAACTTTTTCTTTACATAACGGGAGCAATCCGGGGGAAGTACACCGCTGGCCAAGAAGTTGGCGAAATCTGCAAACCACGGGGTTTTGGATTCATACATTTCCTTCATGTCCCTCAAGGCATAGACCTGTTCGTCGGGGAATGTCTCTCGGATTGTCACTTGCTGATCATCTCCCTTGACTGGTGGTTCAAGCCTCGACAGGTGGTCGGCGATGACATTCTCGCTTCCCTTTCTGTCCTTGATCTCCAAGTCGAACTCTTGCAACAATAGAATCCACCGAATCAGTATGGGCTTGGCATCTTGTTTTGCAAACAAGTACTTGATTGCTGCGTGGTCGGTGTAGACAATTGTGTTTGAGCCTATCAGATAAGGCCGGAACTTGTCGAACGCGTACACCACTGCAAGCATCTCCTTTTCTGTCGTGGTGTAGTTGCATTGAGTTGGATTCATACTTTTGCTGGCATATTGGATAACATGGAAGAGTCTTCCTTTGATTTGGCCCAGAGCTGCTCCAACAGCATAATCCCTGGTGTCGCACATCAATGTGAAAGGCTCATCCCAATCTGGTGCAGTCAGGACTGGTGCAGTTACCAGCGCTTCTTTCAATTTCCCGAACGCTTTCAGGCATTCTTCATCAAACACGAAGGACACATCCTTCTCCAACAAGTTGCATAGTGGCCGGGATACCTTTGAGAAGTCTTTGATGAACCTCCTATAGAATCCTGCATGACCTAGGAAACTTCGGACGGCTTTGACGTTTGTTGGTGGTGGCATCTTCTCAATGGCTATCACTTTGGCTTGATCTACCTCCAATCCTTCGGCTGACACTCGATGTCCCAACACGATTCCTTCCCTCACCATGAAATGGCACTTCTCCCAATTGAGGCATAGATTTGTCTCGGTGCATCTCTTGAGTACAGTAGCCAAATTCTGCAAACAAACATCATATAAGCTACCAAAAACCGAGAAGTCATCCATAAATACCTCCATGATGTCCTCGATCAAGTCATGGAAGATGGCAGTCATGTATCTCTGGAAGGTGGCCGGCGCATTGCATAACCCAAAGGGCATCCGTCGGTAGGCGAATACTCCATATGGACAGGTGAATGCCGTCTTGTGTTGATCTTCTGGCGCCACAGCTATTTGATTGTACCCTGAGTAACCATCAAGAAAGCAGTAAAAAGGATAACCAGATAATCTATCTAGCATTTGATCAATGAATGGAAGAGGGTAATGATCCTTGCACGTGGCGGAGTTTAAGGCTCGGTAGTCAATGCAGACTCGCCATCCCGTGATCAGTCTTTGCGCTATTCCTCTCCATCATCGTTCTTCACAATTTGCATTCCTCCTTTCTTGGCTACTACCTGTGTAGGGCTTACCCACTTGCTGTCGGAAATCGGGTAGATCATGCCATGGTCAAGGAGTTTGAGAACCTCCTTCTTGACAGCCTCTTGCATGATAGGATTCAGACGTCGTTGTGCTTGTCTCTTTGGTTTCGCATCCTCTTCAAGGATGATCTTGTGCATACACAGCGAAGGACTGATTCCTTTGATGTCTCCCAAGGTCCATCCAATGGCGGACTTGTATGTTCGCAAAACTCGCAACAGCTTGTCAAGTTCCCCCTGTGAAAGATAAGCAGAAACGATAACAGGGTAAGTGCTGTCTGAGCCTAGGAATGCATACCTGAGATGTGATAGGAGTGTCTTGAGCTCCAGAATTGGTGGATTGGAGCTGGAGATCGGCTGTCCTGGGGTTCCATCGATCGACGAGTATGCTTTGTCGATCGACGCAGGTGCGGTCGTGGCGTCGATCGACGGGACATCAGACTCGGTCGACGCGGGCTCTCTGTAGCAGCTCGGCAGTGATTCCCTTTTAAGTTCTTTCTCTCGGGTGATTTCCTCGAACACATCTAGTTCCATGACTAGATTCAGGATCTCCTCAGTGGCTTCATCCAGATTTTCAGAAGAGGAGAGGGAATGTTGCAGGCAGTTTTCCAAAAAATCCGCCTCACTTTTCAGACAAGTGAAGGGGGATGACATTACCGGGCTGAAGCAATTGATCATGTGGCATTCTTCTGCATAGCTCCCATCGTCGTGCCTCTGCATTGCCTTGTAAATCGAGAACATGATGGACTCGTTGTTCACTCGGAATGTCAGCTTGTCATCTCGGATGTCGATCAATGCCCCTCCAGTTTTCAGAAACGGTCTCCCAAGGATTAGAGGAATATTTCGATCCTCCTCCAAATCAAGTACCACAAAATCGGCTGGGATTATGAAATCCTTGACCTTCACCAGCACATCTTCAAAAATTCCCTTTGGATAGGAGACTGATCGATCAGCTATCTGCAGTGAGATCGTCGTGGGCTTGATGCTGCCGATCTTTAACCGCTTGAAGATTGAAAGCGGCATCAGATTGATTGATGCCCCCGAGTCACAAAGAACCTTTCCGAAGGTCTCACCTCCGATGACACAAGAGATTGTGAAGGAACCTGGGTCCTCCCTTTTGATCGGCATCTTCTTTTGGATGATGGCGCTACACTCTTCGAACAGGTTGACCGTCTCATGCTCCACGAACGGTCTTTTCTGAGAGACCATGTCTTTCAGAAACTTGATGTACCCGGGCATCTCTTGAAGAGCTTCTACCAATGGAATGTTGATATGCACCTTCTTCATTGTCTCCAGAAATCGTGCATATCTTTCGTTCATCTTGGTCTTGGCAAACCGCTGTGGAAACGGCAGAGGCGGTTTCTTCATTAGCGGTTGAGGAGCAGCCGTCGAGCGACGAGGTTCAGGCTCGATCGATGCCTCTATTGAGGCTCCGTCGATCGACGAGGATGCTCCGTCAGTCGACGGAGCTTCGCCTGTGGCGGTTTCTACCTCTTCTTCGGCTTCTTCTTCATCTCGGGCGCCTTTTTCTGATTGTTCAGGCCCTTCATAGGTCTTGCCCCCTCTCAGAGTGATAGCGTTCACTTGATTCCTCTGATTTTGATTCTTGGGATTGACCTGGGTGTTGCTCGGAAGTTGCCCCGGCTTGTGTTTGGTCCCAAGAGCATCGGCGATCTGACTGACTAGATTTTCAATGATCTGCACATGCTTCTGCACCTGATCGACCTTTGTGTTCACACCAGAGATTTCTTGCTTCAACTTGGTCACAGTATCCGTGGATCCTTCCATGAACTTGGCCAAAATCTCCTCGAGATTTGGCTTCTTCTTCTCTATCACTTCTCCGTTTTGTACGGCGAATCCTGGCGGTGGTTGCTCTGCAGCTTGTGGATTTGCATAAGAGAATCCAGGATGATTCCTTGCATGGTTGAAGGCATAGGGCTGGTTATGCTGCTGATTGTGGTGCTGAAATCCTCCACGGTAATTGTTGTGATAACCGCCCCTTTGAACGAAGTTCACGTCCGCATTGTTCTCCTCGATTGGCCCCTGTGCTGCTTCAACTGCGGCAACCGTTTTTTCTTGCTTCAGGTTAGCGAACTCTTCCCTGAGCTTTTTCAGCTCGGTTGCCAAATCTGGTTGCTCGGCAACTTTTTCCACAGCTTTTTCCACCACTTTTTCTACAGCTTTCACAGGCCGAGTTCGGCTTGTAGACCACCGTTGAGTGTTGTTGGCCATCTTCTGGAAGAACTCCATGGCCTTTTTCCCACTCTTCATCATGACTGTATCACCAAGTGTGGTGTCCACCAGTTTGGCTGTCTTATCATTGAGCCCTTCGTAGAACGCCTCAGCTTGTTCTCCTGGCGGAAAACCATGTCCAGGACAGGCTCTTAACAGTTCTTTAAATCTTTCCCATGCTTCACTGAAGCTCTCATCAGGCCTTTGAGCAAATCTGATGATCTCTTTCCGTCTCTGCCTGATAACGGTTGGAGGGAAGAAGTTCCCTAGAAACTCGTTTCTCAGTTCGGTCCACGTACTTATGCTTCCTTTGTCTAGTGCAGTGAACCAGGACTGTGCCTTATCCCTCAGAGAGAATGCGAACAGACGCATTCGGATGGCACTCTTGCTGACTCCTCCAATTTTCACAGTATTGTAGAGCATAATGAATTTGTCCAGATGCGCATAGGGATCCTCGGTAGCTCTTCCTCCGAATTGGTTTTGTTGCACCATCTGCACCAATCCGGTCTTCAGTTCGAAATTGTTGGCATTAATGCCAATCTTGAAGTCTGCCTCCTTGAACCGAGGATTGTACCTATTCTGCATGGCTTCTTCTTCTTCCTCATTGTCAGATTCCTCTGGAGGAGGATCCTGATTGTCTTCCTCTCCATTGTCGGGATTGTCCTCAAACAGCGGGTTATGGCGAAGATCCATTCCATTCGGATTGTTCCTCTCGAGGTTGTATTGTTGGATCTGCGCCCTCATAGCTTGGACTTCTTGGAGAAGCAAAGCCTGCTCCTCTGCAGTTAGCACTGGTAGAGGCAGTGGTACGTTATCTTCCATTGTGTGACCACTCGAACTTTCCTGAGCACGCTTGTTTCTTCGGATTCTTCTGCAAGTAGCTTCAATATCCGGATAATAGTAGAGTGGGTCCTTTCCTCTGGCTCTTGTACTCATGCACTACCTGTACAGCAAAGGAGGTAGTGAGATACAACTAGAAAATAAAACAAAACGAACTGAAATTTTGAAAAAGAAACACGAACATGTCGATCGACGAGACGTATGCGTCAATCGACGGAAGTAAAACAGCTTCGTCGATCGAGGCTAAAATACGTCGATCGATGAGAAAAATGAAATTGCGAGAAAATTCAGAAAAATACAAAAATTACAGCCTAAGGCAATATTTCAATCACAGATTTAATAGTAAGATTAATTCTATTCTTTCCCCGGCAACGGCGCCAAAATTTGATCACTAGAATTATTAAACAGTGACCTAGCAGAGCTAATAATATAGCGGCAAAGATAAAATTATCGATCCCTCAGGGAAAGAAGTAACGAATAACCTTTAAGTACTAAATCAGGCGTTCTTGAAAATACTGAATAGGAAAATCGAATGAAAAGGTTTTGATTGTTTTGGAAATCGCAATCTTTGCAATTGAAACTTAAACAGGAAACTTGAAAAGCTTTTGAAGTCAAATAAGAGAAGTACAGATTCCAGGGATATCTACCTATCAAATATAACATGTATGAACGAATCGATTAATTCCCAATTTTAATTCCTCTTCATAGTGAAACATCAGAAAATTATTACGAACTTCTTTGTCTGACAATTCGTAAAGTAGATTAGTCAATTACCTATCTCTGTTCGGTCTCAAGATAAATTAACTAACTCCAAAAGATCTACAGATTTATTCCTACAATTAATCTCCTTCAGTTACGACAAGAAATCAAATTATATTGTGAAAATCTCTTTCAATTGAAAACTATTACAGTTACGTCTCTAGAATTCAACTAGTAATCCTAAGTTGTGGCCAACATACTTGAAGATTAAGAATAAAACCAGATTTCACAAACTACGAAGGGAAAGGGAAAATAATTCGATTAATCACAACATGCATACATTGATAGTTCGAAACCCTAGAATCTGAGAAGGGATTTAGCCACACATATTCAGATTAATATTCATCATAGAAAAATACAACCTGAATTGCATAAAAACTGGAATCCGGAAGTCTTCTCGGAGAAACTTGTCTTCAAACATAAAAACCCTAAAAATTCTTCAACTCTAATATTCTAATGCTTGCTCTAACTTTCTCTCTCTAAAAACACACACTCTCTCTTCTGAAAAACGAATTATACATGAGTATTTATAATGATGAAAGATGTATCTAGCATTATCTAGAATTAGATATGCATCTATCTCCAAATCAGATGAGAAACAGGATTTCCGCATGCGCGTCGACCGCTTCTGATCTTCGTCGATCGCGTCCCAGTCTTCTGCCTCGTCGACCGCTTCTGAACAGCGTCGGTCGACGAGGCCTTCTTCTTCCGTCGATCGCTTTCCATCAACATGCCTCGTCGATCGACTAAGGGCCCTCGTTGATCGACGAGGTCTCGAGCACTGGATCCTGATTCCTCTGTTTTTCGACTAGAAACCTGCACGATTCATCAAACACAACATTCCAAGTACAAAAACCAACTCATGCACGAAAATAAGTACAAAAACGATCTAAACACTACACAATCAGTCAAAGAACAATAAGATAAGTTGGTGAAAATCCTAACTTATCATGGACCACATTTTTCTACCTCTAGCTCGACACTAAAAACCCTGAGTTTCTCCGTTAGGGGGGAAATTCAATCCGTGGGTGGCTGTTCCCATCGCTGGCTCTTTCCTCTTTTTGGACTGTTCATTAACTGACTCCTTTTATTTTGCAGGTACCCCTCGAACTCTGCTAACCGACGCCGAACAAGCGAGGGTCGATAAGGCTTACGACGTAAGCGCTAGCGATTGCGAGTTGCCGGTTGTTCAGAGTGGTCATTTCATCACAACGACTTCCTTCCTCGTCTCATCAAACCGCCTGAACCCCCTGTCGGAGTCCATGACGCGCTGTCGGCCCCAAGTCTCAGTCGAACAAGTCGCTCAGGCCCTCCGTGACAAGAAGAGAGCCCGTGACGAGGAGGAGGCCCGCCATCGGGCTGCAAACCCCTCCAAGCACCCCCATGTTGAGTACGATCTGGCCCCTCCACCTCCGCCTCCCCGTGTCCCCCGCCGCCTTTCAAGAATCTAGAGGAGGGGAGGACAGAGTCCTCTCGCCCTGTGACTCGTCAGGACACCTTGCATCGGGTCAAGGACATGGGCAAGTCTAAGGAGTCCAGGCAGCTCGAGCACTGAAGGCGCAAGCATTCAAGGGAGCACGAATCCCGCTAGGACAATCGGAGCAGGCAGTGGTGACTACCACGGCCCCCTCAGACATGCTCGTGGACCCCTTCTTGGTTCGCGTGCGCAAGCTCCTCCAGAACTCAGCAGTCCTCGCACGTCTGGCGCATTATGAACTTCACCAGCTCCAGGTAATGCCCAAATTTTTGCTTAATCCTCTCGAACTCCTCCATCTTATCTATCATTATTTTCATAGGCCTGATTGGAGTTCGACTCCATCCGACGGGATCTCTTTGTCTTCGGAGACAAGTGCTCCGAGGAGGTCTACCAGCTCCGAAAGGAGTCGGATTCGGCCAAGAGGCTGGTAGATAGCCTCAATAAGAAGCTTGATGTGGCGGACAAAAAGTTGGATGCGGCGGAGGCAAAGGCAGAGGCGGCTCGACGGGAGGCCGAGGCTAGTCAGTCTGAGTTGGACATCTGGCGGAGGAAAGCTTCGGAGGCCCAGGAGAATGCCGCAAAGCTGGTCTAGGATTTAAAGGCGAGGAATGATAAGCTCCTCTCTCTTAATGCTCGACTTAAGACCTAGCGCGAGAGCTATCTGGCTGAGGTTATGAAGTACAGGGAGCAGATCACCCTGATGCAGACCGGCGAGGGCCTGGACTTCGATGTCTTCATCACCTCCCCTCACTTTGTCGAGACTTATGAGGTACTTCGCAATGCCCTGCCTTTGTGGTTACTTCGAGATCCTTTCTCCTTTTTCATTCTGTCTAACCTCTTAGTAGACGCTTGCCGAAAAGGTTGAGAGCGAGGTCCGGGAGAGGATTGCTGGTAAATTCCCAGACCTCAACCTGAGCATCCTCGACAAGCCCGAGGCAAAGGGGACAAGGAGAAGGACGGGGAGCAGAAGAAGGAGTGGCAACAGTCTGAGCAGCAAAAAGAACAAGAACTCCAGGCTCAGCAACTGCTCGAGCAGTAGAAACAGCCGGAGAACTCCTTTCGCGCGGACCAGGGTGATGATGGTGGTTTGAGACCAGACGAATCTACAGCTGGCCCAACCCCTTATCCGAACGCGAGCTCTGGCCTTACCCCTGATCCGAACGCCGCCGCCTGACTAGTCCGTCTTATTTCTGAACTTTTTTGAATCTTTCTGTAATAAATACAATTTACTGCTTTTTCTGAATTTTTGCTTTTCCTCATTACTCAACTCCTGGTCGAATGAATCCCTTTATTCATAAGTGTGCTGCCTTTCTCGGTATTGTATGTTGGTGTTGACGATAGGTTTTATTTTTTCTTTTGGATGATCCTTACTTCGGTAGAGTCGGTAGCATGCAGACTGCGATGAGTAGCATATGGTGAGGATGGGCAATGCCTTGGCATCGCCCCTCTAATGCTTAAGTTAGTACTGTATAAAAAATGATAATTCAACTTAGAAAAAGGTGAAGGATAATTATCTGAGAGGTCACACGAATTTTGTTTCGAAGTGCCCTGCGTATCCTACAAGATAGTCATGAGGAGTGTGGGCAACGTCGTGGCATCGCCCCTCCGATGCTTAAGTTAGTAATTTTCCTGGTAGAAATAAACAGAAAGTAAGTGTTAGAGAGGGGGCGTATCTGCGAGATTGACGAACATGATCTTGATTTTTCTTAGAAATAGTATTTCTTCAAGTGCTTGATGTTCCAGCTATTTGCGATCTCTCTTCCATCGTGGTCTTCTAGGTGGTAGGCGCCTCGACCTACTACTCTAGTGACCTTGTAAAGTCCTTCCCATGTTGGTGCAAGCTTTCCTTGGCTTTTGTCCTTTGTGTTCTGAAAGACTCTTCTGAGTACCTAATCTCCCTCTTTGAGAGTTCGCATGCGCAATTTTTTGTTGAAGAACCTTTCGACCTGTCTCCTTCTTTGGGCTATGTTAAGTAGGGTCTGATCCCTCTGTTCGTCAATTTGTTCCAGGTTCTTCAGCAACTTGTTGTTGTTTTCTTCTCCTTCGCACACTTGTACGCGCAAACTCCCAGCCTTCATTTTTGCCAGGATAACGGCCTCTTCGCTATATGCAAGTGAGAACGGCAAACTCCCTGTCGATGTTCGCGGAGTGGTTCGATACGCCCATAGAACTCCGGGCAGTTCATCCACCCACTTCAATTTATAAGCATCGAGGTGCTTCTTCATTGTTGCCACAATTGTTTTGTTGGTCGACTCCGCCTGGCCATTAGCTTCCGGATACCTTGGTGTGGAAAAGACCAGTTTGATCTTGTACCTTACGTTCTGTGAATTGCGTGTCGTTGTCTGTTTGGATTTCCTTGGGGATTCCAAACCTGCATAGGATGTGAGACCAGAGGAACTTGATAACTTCTTGCTCTCTGACATTATGGAATGCTTCCACTTTGACCTATTTTTTGAAGTAGTCGGTCGACACTAGCAAGTATTCTTTCTGCCCGACACCTTTTGGGCGCTTTCCCACTATGTCCATCCCCCAAGCCATGAAGGGCCAGGCCGCGACCGTGGCGTGGAGTGGCTCTACATGGCTTTGATTTGTCATTTCAAACCGCTGGCAAGCTTCGCAATTTCGGACGTAATTCTTCGCACTTTTACGTAATGAGGGCCAGTAGAAGCCCGCAGAGATAACTTTGTGAGCTAGTGTCCTGGCTCCTTGGTGGCTCCCACAGTCGCCCTCGTTTATTTCCATAAAGACTACTTGTCCTGTAGCTAATTCGAGGCATTTGAGTAGGGGGCCTTCTACGGACCGCCTGTATAGTTCGCCATTGTGGATTGTATACTTCGCTACTGCTCTGGACAGCCAAATAGCCTTTGTTCGGTCTTTGGGTACCATGTCGTCCCTTATATACTTTAGGAGTGGTTCGACCTAAGATTCTCCAAAAGATATTTCTTGGACTTCTGCGGCTTTGCGCCCCGCAGTCGGCTCTTCAGCCCGCGTGATGGGGATAGGTTTGTCCTGCTTTGTTTGATTTGATGAGGCCAGGTTGGCAAGTGCGTCTACCTCCATGTTTTCTTCTCTAGAGATATGCTTGATTTCACATTCATCGAATTCTTGTCGGATTGCTTTGGCCATCTCGTGGTATTTCAGCAACCTAGGTTCTTTCACTTGATATTGATCCTCCATTTACAGCACTATGAGCTGCGAATCCCCCTGCACTTGGAGGCAGTGAGCCCCTAGTTCCTTTGCTAGCTGCATCCCTCGTATTAAAGCTTCGTATTCTGCTTCATTGTTAGTTGCCTCAAAGTTTAGTTTAATATCTCGCTCGAATAGTTCCCCCCATGGGCTCCGCAGTTTTATGCCTGCACCGTTCCCATGCATGTTACTGGCCCCATCGACCTGGAGTACCCAGGGCTCTCTGGCCGTATCCCCCAATTCGAGGTTCGCCACCTCTCTTTCGGCGGCTATTTGAAGTTCAGTGGTAAATTCTGCTATGAAATCCGCTAGGATTTGGGACTTTATTATCGTTTGGGATTCAAATTTGACTCCATAACCCCCGATCTCTACTGCCCACTTTAATAACCTGCCAGCAAACAAGGTTTCGAAAATACAGTTTGCAAGGGTACGATGTGACTACCTTGATCGGGTGAGCTTCGAAGTAGGGTCGCGGCTTTCTTGACGCTGTTATTAAGGCGAGTGTGAGATTTTCAAGCACGGTGTATCTTATTTCTGCATCGAGCAAGGGTTTGCTCGCGTAATGTACTAGGTGTTGCTTTCCTGCACATTCTCGGACTAGCACGGCCCCGAGTGCATGCCCGGAGACGGATAAATATAGTAGTAATATCTCTCCCTATTCAGGCTTGGACAAGAGAGGCGAGCTTGTCAAGTAATCTTTAAGCTGTTCTAGTGCCCTCGCACACTCATCTGACCATTCGAACTTCTTCCCTTTCTGTAGGACTTGAAAGAACTCATGCGTCTTGCCCGAATATCTGGAAATGAATCAGCTCAATGCCGCAAGCCTTCCTGTGAGCATCTGGACCTCTTTTGGGCTCCAGGGATGCGCAATTTCTCGTACTGCCCTTATTTGCGTGGGGTCAGCCTCTATGCCCCTTCCGGTGACAATGTGTCCGAGGAACTTTCCTAACGTGACTCCGAAAGTGCACTTCCCAGGGTTTAACTTCATGTTGTATCTGTTCAGGATATCAAAGGCCTGCTTAAGATGTTGCACTTGATCAGTGGCCTTTGTTGATTTCACCAACATGTCATGGATGTAGACCTCCATTGTTTTTCCTATTAGCATCTCGAACATTTTGTTAACGAGTCTTTGGTATGTTAACCCCATGTTCTTAAGCCCGAAGGGCATCACCTTTTAGCAGTATATACTCTTGCTCGTCATGAAGACGGTTTTTTCTTTGTCATCGGGATGCATCAGAATTTGATTGTATCCAAAAAATGCGTCCATAAAGCTTAGTAGCTCGTGCCCCGCAGTTGCGTCGACTATGCAGTCGATATGACACGCCTTATTCAGGTCGGTGTAGTCGACGGATACTTTGTTCTTGCCATTTTTCTTCTACACGACCACGATGTTCGCGAGCCTGGTCGGGTATTTCACTTCCCTTACTGAACCGATTTCGAGCAGCTTGTCGATTTCTTCATTTACTGCTTCATTCTTCTCGTCGGGGAATTTCCTCCGATGTTGCTGCACCGGCTTCCGGAGTGGGTTGACTTTCAATCTATGTGTCATCACCTCTGGATCGATCCCCACCATGTCCTTGTGGGACCAAGCAAATACACTCCGTTCAGATGCCAGGAACGCAATTGGTTGCGTCCGAACTTCGGGGTCTAGCCCGCTCCCAATGTTTGTCCTTTTGCTTGGATCGAGCTCCACCTCTTCTGTTTCTTCGGACTCTCCCAACGATGGGGGTGGTGAAATTCGGGGGAAGTGTTGTTGAATGCATACGGCTTTGAAACTGGCGTAGTAACACTCCTTCGCCGCATTTTGCTTGCCGCTAGTGGTGCATATCCCACTTGGGGTTGGGAACTTGACGACCTGGTGAAAGGTGGAAGGCACTGGCTTCAGTTAGTGCAGCCAAGGTCGTCCCAGTAGGACGTTGTAGGCGCTGGGTGCGTCTATTACCATGAATGAAACATCGCAGTGCGTCCTTCTGCAGTAGGTTGGTAGTGATGGATTTATATACTGAAAGCATTATGATTGGTATATTATGTACAAGGTCGATTGGTTAATATACTGGGAATTATAAATGTTGTATGTTCATCTCCTGTCTGAATTAACAAACATGTGTCGCAAATGCAATTATCCTCTTATCTCGTCGATAGGGAGATCATACGGTGTGTAGAAGATCACGAAAGATCGTATGGATCGTTTGACCTAGCGAGATATAAATAGTTATCACAGCTGAGACAGTTCCAGGATAAACTGTCGGTGTAGGCTGCAGCATACGCAGTAATAAGCATCTTATCTTGGATGACTTGGTATGCTGGTGTGGGGCACACATTGATAAGGACCTAAGTCGAGATCGATTCTTTTATCTAACACTAAAAGAATCTAGATCTCTATGGCTTGACGAGATCCTAAGCCTAAATGAAGGTACAGAAGTATATGCAGGTTGTGTATTACTTTGAGTTGCAGTGAAAGGCTCTAGTTGAGCTTGTATATCTGTATCTTGGGTAATAGCAGTTTGTGTATGACTGTCTGGTATCTGAACTAGGTAACCACATCCAGTATAGGATGGTGACATTCCCTGAACAGCTCAAAAGGTTCATTATGCTAAGTCCTGCAGGCTGATTAAGTTCAAGCATAAGTGAAAAGGTTTGAGTGGATTGATTCAGGAATATAAGATGTTAATTAATTAAATAGCTTGTCAGAGCTTAAATTAATTAACGAATGTCTGTAACCTTAAATGTGGGGATATACCGAGCCCATGCAACTCGTACCACAAAACGTGGTAGCAAATAGGTAGGACAGTATTGATTCTCTGGTGGAATGAATCAATATTAATTAATTAATTATATTTTGGGTTGAATATGGGAATTAATTAATTGATAGGCCTTATTGCTATTTGCATTTTGGTCCCTGGTCTGGCCCATGAAACTCAAGCCCAATAGGAGTCCAGTAATTTCCTATAAATAGGCCTCAGTTCCTCAGATCTCAACACACCACAAGATCATAAGTTGCACACAGCAAACCAGAATTTGGGAGCTGTGGTGATCGACTAAGATCTGAGAACGAGGAGGAAATTCTGCTTCTCAACCGGGCAAGGGATCTGATATAGAATCTTCACCGGATTTTCAGATCGAGTTAGGATACAGATCAGAAGATCAAATCAGGAGGATTTTTCTTCTTCTCCCTCTCCTCTTTATTTTCGAAAATAACTTTATTATTTTCATAGATTTATTTCCTCAATCTGTTAGGAAATTAAATCCTTGTGCGTGGGAAAGATCAAAGGGCATCTCCGCGCACGCGTTCTTCAGAGATCATCGATCCAGGTATTCCGCATAAACCTTCTTATGCATAATAATATAGGTGCATGCTAGGATTGTTCATAGGCATAGCAATTTATTTTTGATATTCCAATTAACGATCCTTGGCAAACGGACTTCGTGATTCAGTTCACGAATCCCTTCAGGTAGTACAATCGTTCCCAACATCATCTGCACCCCACCGTTGAATCCAATCAGCAACGTCTGATTTCGCACTACCTTGTCTTTCGGGAGCTTCATTTCCTTGAGGGCGCGTAGAAATAAAATGTTGGCGGAGCTCTCGTTGTCCACCAGAATTCTCTTCACGAGGCAGTTCAAAATAAGCATCGATATTACCAATGTATCATTGTGCGGGTGGCTCAGCCTGGGCACCTCATCGCTTGTGAACTCGATCGGTGCATGCCCTAGGTTCTTCCGAGGTGCTACCGCCTATTTGCATGTCAGCCTTCTGGCCTTTTTCGTGGCCGACCAGGTTATGCCATTGATCTTGGATCCTCCAATAATATAGTTGATGGTGCGGACTGGCACAGGGGATTTTGGGGCAGCCTCTTTCGTGACCCGTGCTTCATCGGGCGTCTTCTCTCTGTCCCAGGTCTTCTTCCCTCGGTCCGACAAGTACTCCTTCAGGAAACCTTTCTTCAGTAGTTCCACCACTTCAAGTTGGAGGGCTGGCAGTCCGTTGTGGTGTGTCTGTGATCGTTGTGGAATTCACAGAACTTCTGGACATCGCGTGACGCCGGGTCGGCCTTCATTTTCTGTGGCCACTTCACTTTCTCCGACATGCGACGGAGCACATTCTGGACCAGATCGGTCGGGTCGATTGACAACGTGTATTCAGGTACATAAGGCCCAGGGTGTTGACCTGTGGAGGTCTATTGTATGGGTGAGTCCGAGGGGGCGCCTATCTCGCGTCTCGCGCCGGCCTTCATCCCTGGTGGATGGCCTTCCGCTACTTCTGTATGCGCGGCTGTAGGGCTCATCTTCCTCTCACTTGATTAACCCCCAAGCTCGGTTCAACGCATCATCCATCGTTTGGCATGGGTAGATGGGTAGCTCTCTGTAAAGGTCTGAGTCCACGTCCAAACATTTGGTGAAGGCGCGCACGGCGTACTGTTCGGGCTGTTCGGCACCACAACCAGCCTTCTGTTGAACCGTGATAAATAATCCCTCAGGGATTCACCTGGTCTCTAGATAGTGGCATAAAGATCATCCGGATGCTTATCCAGTCTCCGACTGCTCGAATATTGCGTCAGGAAAAGTTGGTGTAGTTCGGCAAATGTGGAGATTGAGCTCCGCGGCAGGTTTATGAACCACTGGAGTGTCTGCCCTGTTAGGCTCAATCCGAAGCTTTTTCACATGCAAGCTTCTCTCTGCTCGCTTGGTATCGCTAGCGCTAGCATCTTCTGCCGGTACACGGCTATGTGGTTCTCTAGGTCAGAAGTTCCATCATAGAGGACAAAGCTAGGGGGAGCAAAGAGAACGGGAAGATCTGATGGGTTTTGTATACTGAAAGCATTAATTACAATGACTATACAACGGTTTATTTCTCCTATCTGTTAACAATCTTACATGTATGAACAATGGTATCCTCTTGTCTCACCGATAGGGACGATCATACGGTGTGTTGTAGATCGCAGAAGACAGTATGATCACTTGACCTAGTGAGACATAAACTTGATCACAGCCGAGACAGCGTATGAGGATACGTCTATCCGGATGGCTGCGACATTGTCGTAATAAGTAGTCTGTCTTGGTAACTTGACATGCTGGTACGCAGAGGTGGCGTATTGATGGACCGCAGTGAGATGTATTTGTCTGTCTGACATCAGCGAATACAAGATCTCGTTATATTGATTGAGTCCAAACCCTAACGAAGGTTCAGGGGTTTGCACGGGTTGACTGTTGCTTTGACTTGCCATGGTGGAGAGCCTAAGTAACGTGCTCGTATATCCGCATCTTGGGTAACAGCAGTTCGTGTAGTACCGCTTGAGACTGGACTTAGGTAACCATATCCGAGTAATAGGATGGGGACATTTCCTGAGGAGCTCAATAACATTCATCGTGCCAAAGTCCTGCAGGCTGATTAAGTTCAGGCACGAGTGATATGGTTTGGTTTTTGTTCCTCGTGGCAACCCGTTGATTCAGCCCGCGGTGGTTTATCCGTGCAGGGCTGAATTGTTTTTGTAAAATCACGAGAAAATCCGTGATTAGTTTAGATTTGAAAAATTGTAATAGAATAGATTTCTGTAATTTTTTCAAAAATTTGTAATTGGACGGGTCGAGGACGAAGAACGAAGACGGAACCGACGTAGGGCTGCACGGCGGCGGCAGGAGGCCGCGCGTTCGTGCACGGCAGACGATGGCGGCGGCGCGGCAGGCGCGTGGCCGGGGGGTGTGGCGCGCGCACAGCGCGCGCGGGCAGCGGCCACGGCGCGGGGCCTGCGTGCGCAAGGTTGGACGGGGCGCGCGGTGCGCGCACGGCGGCGGTGGTTTTCGTCGGCTGATGCTGTCCCGTCGCGGTGGCTTGTGATTTTTGTGGTTTGTGCAATTCTGTGTAAACCCTAGGGTTTGCATTAGGGTTAGGGCAAATCATCTGATCACAAAGGCCTAAAAATCCAAAAGATTTGGTGTATCCAGATTTGAAAGGCTCTTGAAGATTTGGAAGATTTGAAAAGATTTGGATTTATCCAAATTAATTCAAAAATTCTAATTTGTAATAGATAGATATTATTTTCTATTTTTGGGGCCAAGAGGAATTTTTGTTTGCCTTAATTGTCCTCGTATGATATGTGATTTATTTATGTGCGCAATTTAAGCATGTGTAGATAATAGGAAAAGCATGATTTAACGCTTTTATTATTTACAGCTTTTCAAGCATGCTTATGTGATTAATTTCTTTTGTTGGATTATATTTTGGGAATTTTTGGGCTTGTTTAATTACATGCAAAAATTTGGAAAATATAATGACAAAGAAATTATGTGTGCGCATAAAGAAACCTTTTAAAAGAAAAATACTAAGCAGATTTTCTAATTAAAATCAATAGACCTCCAAGCGGTCCTAGGCTGTAAGTGTATCTCTCGTTCTAGTAAACGTCTACGAGTGTAGCTTGCTAGTTCCCGGAGGTGCATGGGTACGGTTGTTGGGATTTCTAGACAAACAATTTAAATCATGTGAATAGTGGGAGGGCTTTGCGTAAACGTCTACGAGTGTAGCTTGCGTAGACCTCTTTCACAAGTATTCTAGGATTGATTTAAATTATAGATAACAAAAGCTTTAAGGGCTGTGCGGTATGGTTACGTGCCATGCTAAAGTGTCTCTTTTAGCCGAAGTTAAATTTGTGGTTAATTGCTTAGAAGCATCTTAGAATATAATGCAAGAATTGCATCCCTGTTCTTGAGAGATGGCTTGGTCTAAGGTTTTCACTAATTATTAATTTCTAGTGTCAAAAGCATCCTGACATAGTAGTGAAATTAAATGGATTGGGGCTTAAAACCCGCAGTTCTGGTTGAGGGTGACATCGTAAACGTCTACGAGTGTAGCTTGCGTTGGGAACTCTTGGGCAATTAGTGGAAAAAATTTGTATTTGATTTATTAAAAGGTTTTCAATGCATTTGTTTTCGAAGTTCAACATGTATATTCTTATTTAAGATTCTTTATAGTTTCAGATATGTCTATGTCTAATGTCATCAATATTTTCGCACAAAATTCTCTAACTGGTCCAAACTTCCTGGAATGGAAACGCAACCTTGAATACATCCTGATTGTGGAAGAACACATGTTCGTTCTACAAGTACTTTGTCCTATAAGTGCCCACTACTGAGTCCTCGCAAGAGGAAGTAGACTATTACAACGAGTGAGAGAGCACGTAGTTTCCATGACTCACCTCATGGATGAGCTAACTGTGCACAGTGGAGGTATCGATGCAGAGGCTAAGGTCGATATCATACTGAACTCTCTACCCAAATCCTTTGAGAGTTTCAGACTGATTGTTGTCATGAACAAGAAGGAGTATACTCTTAACGAGTTGCTCAATGACTTGATGGCAACGGAATCGGTTATGAATCCTCAGAAGGTTGCCTTAGCCACTTCTGGTAATCACTCTGCTGTATCGAAAGGTATAAAACAGAAAAGAGGGATTAGAAGAAGGCTGGAAAGGTAACTGCGAAGGACGTGGCAGCTGTCAAGAAGCCTAGGGCGGAAACTTTGAGGGACAAGTGTTTCAGGTGTGGTAAGAAAGGACATTGGAGGAAAGATTGTCAGGCCCACAAGGCTAGACAAGATACGCCATTTGCATGTATAACTGAAGCATGATTAGAGTGCGGCGTTGCTCTTACAAGAGCTGTAAGCGTTGACTTGTTGATCATGTTGTTGTACTTTGCAGGGGACCGTGCCGACAAGGCTGGTAAGTGATGGCAAGAAGATACCAAACTGGATGAAGGCAACGTTTTATGACGGAGCTTCATGGAGTTTTCTTTTCCTTATGTTTTGATGAATTAAAGTACATTTGAGAATTTATTTGTGGGCCGTGGTTTATCGGCAGGACAAATTTCATCAACTTTTATGGATATTTGTTATTTATGATTTTATCATTGGTAATAACAATGTTATCCATTATGGTATGTTGCTTTACAATCTCTATGTTGCTTTGATCAAATTTGTCCTTAAGTATTGCATGTAATTCATTCGTAATTGATAATCCTAGGAAGAGAAAACTTACTTTTTCTGATGAGGATCTTACATATCTCTGGCACTTGAGACTGGGCCACATCAGCTTGAAGCGGATTCAAAGACTTGCAGATGATGGTACATTGGACCTAGTCCGAGTTACTACAGTATTTGTCAGAAAATGGGATTACATCCCAGTGGACTGCACCGGGTACTCCCCAGCAAAACGGTGTAGCTGAAAGAAGAAATAGGACTCTTCTAGAGATGGTGAGATCAATGATGAGTTATGCAAACTTACCAATTTCATTTTGGGGCTACGCATTGGAAACAGCAGCTTACGTGCTAAATGTGGTGCCTTCTAAATCAGTTCCTAAGACACCTTCTGAGCTCTTCCTTGGTCGCAAACCCAGTTTGTGCAAGTTTAGAGTATGGGGCTGTCCGGCACACGTACTGTCGAAGGAACCTGATAAGTTAGAAAGCAGGTCAAAAGTAATGTTGTTCATAGGGTATTGATAAGTTGATATTTTTACCAACTTATCTATTATCTCTTTGTCTATTTTGGTGATGTTTGGGTCATTTTTAGTATTTTTTCGGGCATACATTGGCTTTTGTGCTTTTTATGGTGTGTTGGATGAATCATGCAGGTTTTTGGATGAAAATCGGAGGATTTTGGAAACTTGTTCGCTGCAGCTTCAGAGAAGATCGACGAAATAACTCGAAGAGATCGACGCAGGAGTACTGGAGCAGAACCACCGTTGATCGACGCCAATTGGCCGTCAATCGACGATGCCTTGTCCTTCCCGTCGATCGACGAAGGTTGGCCGTCAATCGATGGAGTGTCGCGGAGCAGACCATATCTTTTCTATTGTCTGAAGATAAACACATATCTAACTCCTAGGTATGGTAGGATTCATCCACAACATCTATAGAAAGGCTGAAGAATTCGAAAATCAGAAGAGAGGAGATCGAAAATCAAGAGAGGAAGCAAGAGAGAAGAGAATTAAATTGAGAGAAACATCACAAGGAAGAAGAAGAAGAAGATCATTGGGTTTGAGATTGAATCTTTGGGGAAGATTCAGTTTTCCTTTTCATCTTTTCTTTTCTTGTTCATTGTCTATGATGATTAAGATTAAAATTATGTGCAACTAATTGTCTTCTCAGATTCTAGGTTTTCAAACTATCAATGTATGCATGTTTTGATTAATTGAAGTTATTTTTCCTTTCCCTCACAGTTTGTGAAATCTGGTTTTATTCTTAATCTTGGGTATGTTGGCCACTAACTTAGGATTACTAGTTGGAAATTAGAGACGTAACTGTAATAGTTTTCAATCCAAAGAGATTTTCACAATATAATCTGATTTCTTATCGTAACTGAAGGGAATAGATTGTAGGAATAAATCTGTAGAACTGTAGGACCCGCTTTATTACTATCCGGACATCGAAGCCACGTGCAGAAAAATCTGAAGGAATAAGCGCACCCAAGAAGGCTCAAGTAATCAAGCAATGGCAGACGAAGTACCACTACCTAATGACATACCACAACAGCCGATTGTGCAGCCACAACCACCACCAGGACTAACCTTGGAAGAGCAGACTGCCCTGGTCCAAGAAATCCAAGCCATGAGAGAACAAATGCAACAATTGATCCTAGATCGAGACAGGGGGAGAAACAACAGAAACCCTCGGTTTGGTCATAGGAACCCACTATTTGAGGATCAACTTGAGGATGAAGATGACGAGGATCAGGAGCCTCCTAATGACTCAGATGATGAAGAGGAAGACGAAGAAGTCATGCAGAAGAGGTATCGACCTCAGTTCAAAGAAACCAACTTCAGAATCGGAATTAATGCAAATAATTTCGAGTTGAAGACTGGACTAGTTCAGATGGTTCAACAGAACCAGTTTGGCGGAAGGTCTACTAAGGATCCATATGCCCACCTAGACAAATTTCTGATGATCTGCAATACCGTCAAGATTGGAGGGGTCAGCAGAGGGGTCAGCAAAAGTGCCATCCGAATGCGTCTGTTCGCATTCTCACTGTGGGATAAGGCACAGTCTTGGTTTACTGCACTGGACAAGGGGAAGATCAGTACGTGGAGCGAACAACGGAATGAGTTCCTCGAGAACTTCTTCCCCCCAAACATCATCAGACAAAGAAGGAAGGAAATCATTAGGTTTGCTCAAAGACCGGATGAGAGTTTCTATGAAGCGTGGGAACGCTACAAAGAATTACTCAGAGCCTGTCCCGGACATGGTCTACCTCCAGGTGAACAAGCCGAGGCGTTCTATGAAGGCTTGAATGAAAGGACTGTTGAGTTGGTAGACACCACACTGGGGGATACCATCATGACAAAGAGCGGAAAGAAGGCCATGGAGTTCTTCCAAAAGATGGCCAACAACAATCAACGCTGGTCCTCAAGCAGACATAGACCCGTCAAAGCCGTCGAGAAAGTAGTGGAAAAGAAAGCTGCAGAAGAGCCTGACTTGGTGGCTGAAGTCAAGAAGCTTCAAGAGGAGTTCGCTTCCTTGAAGCAAGAAAAGGCAGTAGCCGTAGTGGAGCCTGTACAGCCTCCCCTTGAAGGAGAACAAGCTGATGTGAATTTTGTTCAGAGGGGTGGCTACCAGAACAATAACTACCGTGGAGGTTACCAGCAGCAAAACCAGCACTACAACTACAATCATGCTAGGAACCACCCTGGGTTCTCCTACACGAATCCTCAAGCTGCTGAACAACCACCTCCTGGATTTGCCGTACAAGACGGAGTAGTGGTTGACAAGAAGAAGCCAAATCTCGAGGAGATTTTGGCCAAATTCATGGAAGGATCCACTAGCAAGGTGAGTAAACTGGAGCATGAGATCTCTGGTGTGAATACCAAGATAGAACAAATGCAAAAGCACGTCCAGATAATAGAGACTCAAGTCAGCCAGATCGCTGATGCTCTCGGAGCACAACATAAACCGGGGCAACTTCCAAGCAATACACAGGATAACCCCAAGAATTAGAATCAGAGAAATCAAGTGAACGCTATTACTCTGAGAGGGGGGAAATCCTATGAAGGGCCACAGAAAGCAAGGGCTGAATTGAAGGAGAACGAAGACGTCGAACAGGCCGACGAGGCTGCCAATGATGAGTCACCGTCGATCGATGGTGAGCAACCATCAATCGACGCCAGCAAAGAAGGGCCGTCGATTGACGAGCACAACTATCGTCGATCGACGCCTGCTCCAGCTCCGTCCTTGAAAAAGTCGCCCTTGTCGTATCCACAACGGTTCGCCAAAACCAAGATGAACGAAAGGTATGCACGCTTCTTGGTTGAAGCACTCCAAGAAATGCCGGGATACATAAAGTTTCTAAAAGACATGGTCTCTCAGAAGCGACCCTTCATGGAACACGAGACCGTAAATCTCTTTGAAGAATGCAGCGCCATCATACAGAAAAAGATGCCAGTCAAACGAGAGGATCCAGGTTCATTCACGATCTCTTGTGTCATCGGTGGAGAAACCTTCGGAAAAGTTCTCTGTGACTCTGGAGCCTAAATCAATTTGATGCCACTGTCAATTTTCAAGAGATTGGAAATCGGGAATATCAAGCCAACGACCATAACCTTACAGATGGCCGACCGATCGGTGTCCTATCCAAAAGGTATAGTGGAAGATGTGCTTGTAAAAGTGAAAGATTTCATAATTCCCGCCGACTTCGTGGTGCTTGACATGGAAGAAGATCGGAACATCCCTTTGATTCTGGGAAGACCGTTCCTGAAAACTGGTGGGGCTCTGATTGAAATTCGAGACGGCTGACATTCAGAGTCAACAATGAGTCAGTAACTTTCTCTATATACAAGGCGATACAGAAGCACAACGATGGTAGCTACCAGGAGGAATGCCATATGATCGATTGTTTCAGGCCAGTATTATCCTCACCATTCGCCTCTATCAAAGGTGAGCTGGATTTTCTGGAGACTTGCCTACAGCACTCACTCTTCTCGTCGACAAATCTGGAGGAAGCAGAAGGAGAGATCGTGGATCTAGTGATGGAACTAGATGTACTTGAGGAAGTAACTCGAGAGAAGGAGACCAAAAGGGAACCACTACCGGGCCGATCTCGCCCGAAACGTCGAGATAGCAAGTCATCGTCGATCAACAGTGAAGGATTGTCGATCGAAGGCAACTTCAGACCCCCATCGATCGACGGTGGGTCAGCGTCAATCGACGCCCGAGCAGCAGTACCCCAGAAGTTTTCTTTGACAGATACAGTGAGACATGGAAAAGGGATTTCAGTTGTAGAATCATCGTCGATCGACGGATAGCAAGCATCAATCGACGCCCCCTTCTGCAAGCCGAAGTCTAACTCTGATCCGCCAAATCTGGAACTCAAACCTCTCCCGACACATCTCAGGTACACTTTTCTGGGACCAAATGATACTTACCCTTTTATTGTTTCTGCATATTTGACACAGGGGGAGTTGGAGAAGTTACTGCGAGTCCTACGGCAGTACAAAATCGCCATTGGATGGACATTGGGAGACATAAAAGGGATCAGCCCCTCGCTTTGCATGCACAAGATCATTCTCGAGGAGAATGCTGCACCAAAAAGACAAGCGCAGCGGCGGTTGAACCCTATCATGCAAGAAGCTGTGAAGAAGGAGGTTCTCAAGCTTCTTGACCATGGGATGATCTACCCAATCTCCGACAGCAAATGGGTGAGCCCTACACAAGTCGTAGCAAAGAAAGGGGGGATGCAGATAGTAAAGAATGATGATGGAGAAGAAGTGGCGACAAGACCCGTCACGGGTTGGTGATTCTGCATAGATTATCGGGCATTGAATACCGCTACGTGCAAGGATCACTTTCCTCTTCCCTTCATTGATCAGATGCTTGATCGTTTATCTGGTTACCCTTTCTATTGTTTTCTTGATGGTTATTCAGGGTACAACCAGATAGCTGTGGCGCCAGAAGATCAGCACAAGACCGCATTCACATGCCCTTATGGAGTTTTCGCCTACCGACGGATGCCATTCGGACTGTGCAATGCACCGGCCACTTTCCAGAGATGCATGATGGAAATCTTCCACGATCTGATCGAAGATGTCATGGAGGTATTTATGGACGATTTTTATGTGTTTGGTAGCTCATTTGATGTCTGCTTGCAGAATCTAGCTACCGTACTGGAAAGATGCACCGAAACAAACCTCTGTCTCAACTGGGAGAAGTGCCACTTCATGGTGCAAGAAGGAATTGTGCTAGGACACCGAGTATCAGTCGAAGGACTAGAGGTTGATCGAGCAAAAGTAGCAGCAATAGAAAAGATGCCGCCACCAGCAAATGTAAAAGCGGTGAGAAGTTTCGTTGGACACGCAGGGTTCAACAGAAGGTTCATCAAGGACTTTTCAAAGATCTCGCGGCCGTTGTGTAATCTATTAGAGAAGGATGTCTCATTCATCTTCGACGAGGACTGCATGCAAGCCTTTGAGAAGTTGAAAGCAGCCCTCGTGACTGCTCCAGTACTTACTTCTCCGGATTGGAGCGAGCCATTCATCCTGATGTGCGATGCCAGCGACTACGCCGTTGGAGCAGCCTTGGGGCAATTGAAAGGAAAGCTCTTCCATGTGATTCACTACGCCAGCAAGAGTATGAACCCAGCCCAGTGTAACTACACCACCACGGAGAAAGAAATGCTAGCAGTGGTATATGCCTTCGACAAGTTCCGGTCCTATTTGATAGGATCCAAAACTATTGTCTACACCGACCACGCAGCTATCAAGTACTTGTTCGCCAAGCAAGATGCAAAGCCGAGGCTGATAAGATGGGTCATGCTGCTCCAAGAGTTTGACCTGGAGATCAAGGATAGAAAGGGAAGTGAGAACGTGATTGCCGACCATCTTTCAAGACTCGAGCCTCCAGCTGAAGGAGATGATCAGGAACTGAGGATCCGAGAGACCTTCCTGGACGAGCAAATCTGCGCCCTAAGGGATCTGAGAAAGACGTACGAGTCAAAGACACCATGGTATGCGGACTTCGCCAATTACTTGGTAGGCGGCGTACTTCCACCAGACTCCTCTCCTTATGCAAAGAAAAAGTTCCTCCACGATGTCAAACTCTATTATTGGGAGGACCCTTATCTTTGGAGGAGATGCGCAGATGGGATTATTCGGCGTTGCGTGCCTCAGTCAGAGTGGCATCAGATCTTCGCTGCCTGTCATCCAGCTCCTAGCGGCGGCCACCATTCAGCCAATCGGACGACATTCAAGATCCTTGCGAGTGGATTCTACTGGCCTTCCATCTACGAGCTCTGTCGAGGATGGATTACAAGCTGTGATCGATGCCAGAGAACCGGCAACATCTCGCGTAGGGATGAGATGCCCCAAACGCCGGTGGTTGAAGTCGAGATATTTGATGTATGGGGGATCGACTTCATGGGACCATTCCCGCCATCTCATGGTTTCTCCTACATCCTGCTCGTGGTGGATTATGTATCAAGATGGGTTGAAGCAGTTCCAACAACCGCCAACGATTCAAAAGCAGTCATCAAATTCCTTCAGAAACTCATGACACGTTTCGGCACGCCAAGAGCCCTAGTAAGTGATGGGGGTATCATTTTTGTAACAAATGGCTTGCCTCTCTTCTTTGCAGGTACGGAGTCAAGCACCGTGTTACTACCCACTACCATCCTCAAGGGAACGGGCTGACTGAACTCTCCAACAGAGAGATAAAGCAGATATTGGAGAAAACGGTGAAGCAGCGGAAGGATTGGGCTGTGAAGCTCGATTATGCTCTTTGGGCGTACCGCACTACTTACAAGACTCCCATTGGAACCACTCCTTATCAGCTTGTCTTCGGGAAAGCTTGCCACCTCCCCGTAGAGATGGAGCACAAGGCTTGGAGAGCCGTGAAAGAGTTAAACTTAGATTGGAAAACGGCTGCATCGGAACATGCCATGGCACTGAATGAACTGGAAGATTTTCGAGACGAGGCCTACGAGAACAGCATCATCTACAAGAGACGAGCGAAAAGGTTCCACGACAGAGGAATCCGCCCACGTGTCTTTGGTCCGGGTGACAAAGTTCTCTTATTCAAATCTTGACTTCGCTTCATGCCCGGGAAACTGCAGTCAAAGTGGGCGGGGCCATATACCGTTACCCGCCAATTTTGCAATGGTGTAGTCGAACTAGCTGACCAAGATGGAAGGAACTTCACGGTAAACGGACAAAATTTAAAGCCGTACTACACCCCACTCGACATCTGCGTGGTGGAGAAGTACTATCTCAACTGTCCGTAGCGAGACAGGTATCGTCGAGCTAGCGACGTTAAACCAAGCACTTGTTGGGAGGTAACCCAACAACTTTCGTTTTTCAGCTTTCAGTTTTTCAAATTCCAGAGTCAGGGTCCCGTCGATCGACGGAGGAAGTCCCGTCGATCGACAGAAGTTTTTAGGCATCGTCGATCGATGCTAAACGAGCGTCGATCAATGCTCGCGATTCAGAGGCGCGGGCAGAGACTTATAAAATGGGAATTTTATCCCCTTTTCAAACACAAACACACACACACACACCCTCTCAACCCAAAACACCCACGGTTCGATTTTTCTCTCCAAAACTCGCAAAATCCACGCAAGGTACGTATCCTAGACTACTCCTCTACAATTATTTAACGATTTGAGCATGATTTTTGTAAATTTTGGCCTTGGAACCCTTATTTCAATTTCTTGCTCGTATGTCGATTTCATTGCAAACTTCGCTCATTGGTCGATATGTATGATAGTCTTAGTCGATATATGTACTTTATGTGAACTTGTTTCCGTTGGAATTGCCCAATTTTGATGGTAGCAAGTTTTGGGGGAATCCTTAAATTGGGGGAATTTTTGAATTTACGTTTTTAAGGATAATTGCCGAATTGGGGATGTACATTAGGTGTTTGGGATGTGAATTGCGTGAATGTGGATTCAATTTTGCATGGGTAGAAGCACGTTGGGCTTAATTGCGATCTTTGTTTGATAATTTTGTGCTTGGGAATTGCTTGATTGTTGGATTTTTTGCTAAACAATTCCTTAACTACCCTTGCAGCAAAAATGACTGATGCACCGACCTTCACCACCCAAGAGGCCGTCGAGTGCTATCATAGGTTCGGGGGTAGGAAGTACACCATCAAGCAGACGATGTAACCCTGCTCAAGGACGATGAAGAAACTCGGCATCCGGGAGGATGTTCTGACCATGCTGAACAGGGTTGGATGGAGGACCTGGATGACACGGCGATGGTCGACTTACCCATCGCTCGTGCTGGAGTTTTTGGCAACCCTTGAGGTGTTCGAGGTCCAGCCGGAGTCCGAGCCTACCTCCATCAGTTTCCAGCTGAACAATGAGATCCACATTCTTCCGAGGAATGTCCTCGACGAGATATGGGGGGTCCCAACTGACGGCACTGGCACCCCTACGGCACGTTTCAACAATGTCGAGTTTTGGAGGCTGATTGCAGCCGATGCCCCAGCTGATCCAAACCTTTTCGACGTCAGCAACCTGAAGGCATCTTCCATCGACAACACCGTGTTTTGCTACCTTCAGTGATGCATGGGGGTGTCCATCTCAGGACGGCACGAGAGTACCAAGGTGAGAGTGGGGGAGCTCTACGCCTTGTCCTGCTTCCTCACTGGAGACCACTTCAGCTTCGCCGCCCTCAACATGGACCACTGGAGGCACCAGCTCAAGGCCACCAAGGGCAACATTTGGAGTGGGGGATTGATCACCCCAATTGCCGAGCATCTGGGGATCGACTTGTCCGACCTCGAGGTACTTCAAGACGAGAAGGGATTGGGCACCGACCTTTTAGTTCGGATGCAGGTTCTTCTACCCCGCGAGGGCGGATGGCTCTTGAAGATGTCGAACGGGGACAAGTTCCCATTGCCGCAGCCGGCCCTCACCCGAGTCACGGATTATCACTTCCGTGATAATTGGCTGATGAGTTCCTCCGCCCACTTGGCGGTCATGGTTGGAGCCCGAGGAGGACCAGGCACGTCCAGAGTCATTCACCGACTGGAGGCACAGCCCGGGCAGGGACAGTCTGATATCCCATCACAACAGGGGACGGGGGATGATGCGCACGTGCAGCAGCACGTAGGAGTTGAGGATGCAGCGCCCGGATGGACAGGTGGGGCGTCGTCCAGTCACTACCCCGGAGAGTCTTCCTCTTCCGGCATTGACTTGGCGAGCCTCTACCTCTACATGCAGCAGCAAGCAGCCTTGCAGGCGATAGAGCGGGAGCTTCAGGGCCAGTTTCGCCAGCACGTGACCACGAGGCTTGACACACTCGAGGATCAGATGCAGAGACTGCTCTAGAGAACCGAGTCAGACTCCACCTACGTCCGCCACCAGCGAGAGCGTCGGACTCGCATGCGGTTACCTGCCAATGATGCCACACCGGATACTGCGATGGATGACGCCCCGGTAGATGAGTGAGGTACCATTTCTCTTTTCCTATCTAACTTGCAAACTTGTCCACTCCTCGGAGTGAAACAAGTTTGGGGGGATGATGATTGGAAAAGGGAAACGTTTTTGTTTGTTTGTTTGTATTCCATTCACTACTTTCTTTTTATTTTTTTGTTTTCGTTTCGTTTTGTGTTTTGTTTTCAAAACATCACCATCCTTGTTCTTTTGCTTCAGTGTGAATAGTTGATCTCTGCAAGGATTTTTCTTCAGAACTAGTACTACATTGAATTTTGATTTGTGGTATTCACTGTGATAGGAAAGTCTAGACAATTATTTAGGAGCTTTTGAACATAGGGCAGTCGGAACTTTTGATTGTGTTGGTATTGAAAATATGATTTGTCTTCTCCTAGAAATCATGATTGTTGATTAGGACCTGAGATATATGTGAAATAAGCATGATAATCTATGTGATAGAGTAGCCGATGATAGGAGTCTTTTTATTTGATAAGTTGAGCTTTGAAGTATAAATTATCGCATGAAAACTGATTAATGTTGGATAATTTTTTAGGAGAACAAAATTCAGCCCTAAGAAAATTTGTGCCTATCTTTCTTTTGTTGAGTGTCAGGATCAATGATTTATTTCCTAGAATTTGACTTATTTCTCTCTTAAGATTGCATTAAGTGTGGTAATAGGGTGAATATGATTTTAGGCAAGTTCTTTCATAGCCATCTCCCATACACTAACCTGAAATTTCCACTTGTAACCCCTTTGAGCCTAGAATGACAATTTCTTTGATTAGAAGGGTTGAGGAATTGAAAATAGTGAAATATTTGGAAGGTGTTAAATGAGAGATATGAGTTTGAGTCCGAGAAGAAAGAATATGGGTTTCCATGGGGAGAAAAAGAAAAAAAAAAGTGAACATTGAGTTTGATGATCGTAAAAGAAAGGAAGAAAAGAATTCATGAGTTTGATGATCATAGTTCACTGTCGAAAAAAAAAAGAAAAAAAAAAGAGAAACCCTAGAAAATTTTGTAAGGACAAGAAAGAATGAGGATGTGTTGTGATTATGATATGTTTGGTTTGTCGGGGAAGAATTGTAAGCATTTAAGTCACTTATCCAAATTTATCCCACCTTTTAGGTAAGCCACATTACAACCAAAATAAGACCTAATTGATTCCCTGAAAATCCACACTAACAAGCAGTGGAGAGATGAGAAATCTGTCAAACTTATGGTGAAATAATCTACATTCTTGGGTGAGTGAAAACAGAACCCTTTACTCTTTGAGCGATGAGTGCAAACACTTTCCGGTGAGGTTCCTCCTCAATAATTAACAATAAAAATCTATTTTGATTGCATAATTTATATGAATGGGTGATGCTTGGATGATAAAATAGACTTGTGAGGCATTGCACACTTTTATCTGCATGTGATTTAAATTCTTATCTTACAAATTGATCGAGGACGATCAATGGTTTAAGTTTGGGGGAGTTGATAAGTTGATATTTTTACCAACTTACCTATTGTCTCTTTGTCTATTTTGGTGATGTTTGGGTCATTTTTAGTGTCTTTTCGAGCATACATTGGCTTTTGTGCTTTTTATGGTGTGTTGGATGAATCATGCAGGTTTTTGGATGAAAATCGGAGGATTTTGGAAACTTGTTCGCTGCAGCTTCAGAGAAGATCGACGAAAGAACTCGAAGAGATCGATGCAGGAGTACTGGAGTAGAACCACCGTCGATCGATGCCAATTGGCCTTCGATCGACGATGCCTTGTCCTCCCCGTCGATCGACGAAGGTTGGCCGTCGATCGATGGAGTGTCGCGGAGCAGACCATATCTTTTCTATTTTATGAAGATAAACACATATCTAACTCCTAGGTATGGTAGGATTCATCCACAACATCTATAAAAAGGCTGAAGAATTCGAAAATCAGAGGAGAGGAAGAGAGGAGATCGAAAATCAAGAGAGGAAGCAAGAGAAAAGAGAATTAAATTGAGAGAAACATCACAAGGAAGATGAAGAAGAAGATCATTGGGTTTGAGATTGAATCTTTGGGGAAGATTCAGTTTTCCTTTTCATCTTTTCTTTTCTTGTTCATTGTCTATGATGATTAAGATTAGAATTATGTGCAACTAATTGTCTTCTCAGATTCTAGGTTTTCAAACTATCAATGTATGCATGTTTTGATTAATTGAAGTTATTTTTCCTTTCCCTCACAGTTTGTGAAATCTGGTTTTATTCTTAATCTTGGGTATGTTGGCCACTAACTTAGGATTACTAGTTGGAAATTAGAGACGTAACTGTAATAGTTTTCAGTCGAAAGAGATTTTCACAATATAATCTGATTTCTTGTCGTCACTGAAGGGGATAGATTGTAGGAATAAATCTGTAGAACTGTAGGAGTTAGTTCATTAATCTTGAGACCGACAGGAGATAGATAATTAAATAATCCACTTTATGAATTGTCCAACAAAGAAATTCATAATAGCTTTCTGATGTTTCACTGTGTAGAGGAATTAAAATTGGAAAATAATCAATTTGTTTATGCATGTCATACTTGATAGGGAGAAAAACCTAGAATCTGTACTTCTTATCCTTTAGGTTTTTCAACATAAGTTTATTTTCATAATTGTTTTCTTGAGGTAAGCTAACTTCAAAACCCTTTATTTTTAATTCTACTTATCCAGTACTTTAAGAACTTTTAAGTTGGTACTTAGGATTTTTCGTTGTTCCTTTCCTCGTGGGATCGATAATTTAATTTGCCGCTATATTATTAGCTTTGATAAGTCGCGGGTTGAAAATATACGCGATCAGGTATCCCAGGCAAACGAAAGGTGGTTACTTTTACTGTCCTGAGAGTCAACGAGTCGTTGTTAGCACCAATGCTAGATTCTTGGAGGACGAGTATGTGAGTAATCACAAGTCAAGGAATGATATCGTTCTTCAAGAAATTGAGAACGAAAATGCAATTCCAAGGGAAGGGGAACGTGTAGATGTGGGTGCACCTGTGAGAGTTACAGCACCACAGACACGTTCTTCAGTGCAAGGTGCAGGACCACAAGTCACTACACCTACTACTGACACGGCACCGATGCTTCGTCGCAATGGGAGAGTTATTTTCCAGCCGGAAGGGTACATGTTCGTGGGTGAGTCTTCAGACTTGAGCCCGGAAGACGGACATGAGGACTCTGACCCACTGACTTACGAAGAGGCAATGCAGGACAAGGATGTTGCCAAATGGCGTGTCGCCATGGATTCTGAAATTGAATCCATAACTGCTATGGATGTATACCAAAAGACTGATTTGCCGGATGGCTTTAGGGCCATAGGTGCAAATGGGTATACAAAAGAAAGAAATGGGCGGATGGAAAGATCACGGCTTTTAAAGCCAGGCTGGTGGCAAAGGGTTATAGTCAGAAAGAGGGCATTGACTATGACGAAACCTTTTCACCCGTAGCCATGCTCAAATCCATCCGGATACTCCTTGCCGTAGCTGCGCATATGGACCTCGAGATCTGGCAGATGGATGTCAAAACTGCTTTTCTAAACGGTTACCTTGAAGAAGGTAGAGACATCTATATGCAGCAACCCGAGGGTTACATAAGCAAGGGCGAAGAACATTTTGTCTGGAAGCTTAGGAAGTCCTTGTATGGACTTAAGCAGGCTTCAAGGTCGTGGAACTTACGTTTCAACGATGTGATTAAAGCCTATGGATTTGCACAGTTGGAAAACGAAAGTTGTGTTTACCGACTTTGTGTCAGTGGGAGCGTGGTCTTCCTTGCACTATACGTTGATGACATACTCCTATTTGGAAACAACGAGGGAGTGATGTCCGAAATCAAGGTTTGGTTATCCGAACAGTTCCAAATGAAGGATCTGGTAGAAGCTGGCTACATTCTTGGGATTAAGGTCTACGAGATCGTAAGAGATGAATGTTGAGCTTATCCCAGGCATCCTATGTGGATACTGTGATAGCCCGGTTCAGCATGCAACTCGCCAAGAAAGGCTTGCTACCTTTCAGACATGGCGTTCATCTTTCTGGTGGGCAGTGTCCTCAGACACAGCGGGAGAAAGACGAGATGAGTCTTGTACCATACGCTTCGGCGGTGGGTAGTCTCATGTATGCGATGCTGTGTACCAGGCCAGATATTTGTTATGCCGTTGGCATGGTAGCAAGATATCAGTCTAACCCTGGACAGGCGCACTGGACTGCTGTAAAGCACATCCTCAAGTATTTGAAAAGAACTATGAACTTCTGCCTAGTTTATCAAAGTGAGGATTTGTGCCCTGTGGGTTATACAGACTCGGATTTCCAAGGGGACCAGGATGAGAAGAAATCGACCTCAGGATATGTGTTTACCCTGGGAGGTGGAGCTGTATCTTGGAGGAGCTCAAAGCAGAAATGCATTGCTGACTCCACCATGGAGGCGGAATATGTCGCCGCCTCCGACGCCTCGAAAGAGGGGGTGTGGCTCCGTAACTACCTTTTAGAGTTGGGCGTGATCCCGAGTTTGCCGAGGAGCATCACAATTTATTGTGATAACTCTGGTGCAGTGGCAAACTCAAAGGAACCGCGGTCTCATAGGGCAAGCAAACACATAGAGAGAAAGTACCATATCATACGAGAAATCGTATCGAGGGGCGATGTGCTGATTAAGAAGATTGACACTGCTGATAATCTTGCTGATCCGTTTACAAAGAGCTTGCCGCAGAAAGTTTATGAAAGACATATTCATGAGCTGGGTCTGAGGTGGATGCCGACCACTGATAGTAGTTAAAGTGACAGCAGACTAGATAGACGGACTGTATACTCTGTAATAGCTTAGTTATGCTTTGAGTATAAGTGGGAGATTGATGGGTTTTGTATACTGAAAGCATTAATTACAATGAGTATACAACGGTTTATTTCTCCTATTTGTTAACAATCTTACATGTATGAACAATGGTATCCTCTTGTCTCACCGATAGGGACGATCATACGGCGTGTTGTAGATCGCAGAAGACAGTATGATCACTTGACCTAGTGAGACATAAACTTGATCACAGCCGAGACAGCGTATGAGGATACGTCTGTCCGAATGGCTGTGGCATTGTCGGAATAAGTAGTCTGTCTTGGTTACTTGACATGCTGGTACGCAGAGGTGGCGTATTGATGGACCGCAGTGAGATGTATTTGTCTGTCTGACATCAGATATTGATTGAGTCCAAACCCTAACGAAGGTTCAGGGGTTTGCACGGGTTGACTGTTGCTTTGACTTGCCATGGTGGAGAGCCTAAGTAACATGCTCGTATATCCGCATCTTGGGTAACAGCAGTTCGTGTAGTACCGCCTGAGACTGGACTTAGGTAACCATATCTGAGTAATAGGATGGGGACATTCCCTGAGGAGCTCAATAACATTCATCGTGCCAAAGTCCTGCAGGCTGATTAAGTTCAGGCACGAGTGATAAGGTTTGAGTGGTACTACTCAGGAATTATAAGATATTAATTAATTGTAGTTAGAGCTTGTCAGAGGCTCCGATTAATTAATGGATGTCTGCTAACCTTAAATATGGGGATTCTCAATTAATGCAGCCCGTTCTCATAACGTGGTAATAAAGGGGTAGGTCAGTATTAATTCTGTGGTGAAAAAGAATTAATATTAATTAATTAATTGTGTCCTGGGTTGTGGACATGGGAATTAATTAATTATAGGCCCACTTTATTATTTGCATTAGGTCCCAGGACTGGCCCAATTAAATATGCTGAATTGAGCCCAAAATGGCCCATTAGGGTTTCCAACCCTAGGTCTATAAATAGATAGCTCTCTCTCATAAGTTAAAAAGACAGTTGAAACACACTAAACCTAGAGAGAGAGGGAGGCGCCGATTTTGGGAGAAGAGGGAGGAGAATTTCGATTCTGGACCTGCTCAGAATACAGATCTACGGAGTCCTCACCAGTAGTAGATCTGAACAGCATTGGGACACAGCCCTGAAGATCTGATCTGGAGAACAGATTTCTCTTCTCTTCTCTTCTCTCTTTCTTTTTTGATTTTAATCTAGAAATTAGATCTCTAATTTATGTTTCCGCAGATTAAATCGGATCGCGTGGTTGAATTGAGATTTGGAATTCAAACGCGAAAGATCGTTTCAGACTCGACAGAGTTACGGTAAACCCTAATCCACAAATCTTTGTATTAAATTCATAGGAGCATGCTAGGGTTTTGAGAATTTTAATTATGAACAATATCCATAAATCGATCCGGTTCAGTTTGGTTTTGGTGATTCGGTTCACGGTAAAACCCTACAAGATCAGCATCAGCTATCTCTGGGGAGAAAGGGCTGCGTTCTCTGGTTCGGTGGGTCATTCAGAGTTCGCTCCTAGCCCCCGTTGTCAGTTCGATTAAACTCAGCCTCTAGGTTTCGGGCTGCAGTCCTATCAGTGCTTCTCGGTTCTTCGATAATGGGACATGTGTTGGCTTGATGCTGCAACCTCCTATTCTCCCTCTCAAGGAGTTCGTATCTCATTGCCATGTCCTCTATCCGTGCTCCCATCGTCTCTATGGCTGTTCGGGCACTCTCAACTTGGCTCACCAGTCTGATACATGGGGATCCGACAATATTGAAGGCGGTGGTGCCGGGAACACCAGATCGTTGAGAGGAGTGACGTTGAATGCCTGCATAAGATCATTCACCGTACCGCCTGGATTGGGTGGTTGTGGGGCACCGCGCCCGGCTGTTGCAGGCTGTCCCCATCCAGTTCCAATTATCGTCCAGCCGCTGGAGCGGCCCTTCCGTCATCAACTTCGTGTAGGGATTTGCCAGCAAACCGAATCGCCAAATCCAAATGAACCGGATTGTTTCATGGATGTTGAGAGCAATAAACATACGATAAAAGAGAAAAGAAAATTAATTTCTAGATTTAATTAAAATAAAAGAGAAAAGAAAAATAATTTGTTCTCCAGATTAGGCCTTCAGATCTGTATCCCAATGTTGTTCAACCCTTCTACTGGTAAGGATTCCACAGGACTGTGATTGTGTAGGCCAGAGTCGAAAGGTGGCCCCTGTCTCTCTCCCCCTAGGGTTGCGAACTGATTTGAATGTTCTAAGGTGGCTAGGGTTTCAAAGAGAGAGCTGTCTATTTATAGACCTAGGGTTACAAACCCTAATGGGCTACTGGGCTCAATTCATGATATTTAATTGGGCCAGACCTGGGACCTAATGCAAATAATAAAGTGGACCTATGAATTAATTAATTTCCATGTCCACAACCCAGGACACAATTAATTAATTAATATTAATTCTTTTTCACCACAAAATTAATACTGATCTACCCCTTTATTACCATGTTATGAGAACGGGCTACATTTACTTGAGAATCCCCATATTTAAGGTTACTGGACATTCATTAATTAATCAGAACTTCTAACAAGCTCTATCTACAATTAATTAATATCTTATTTTCATGAGCAGTACCACTCAAACCTTATCACTCGTGCTTAAACTTAATCAGCCTGCAGGACTTTAGCACGATGAACGTTATTGAACTCCTCAGGGAATGTCCCCATCTTATTACTCAAATATGGTTACCTAGCTCCAGTCTCAGGCTGCAATACACGAACTACTGTTACCCAAGATGCGGGTATACGAGCACGTTACTCAGGCTCTCCACCATAGCAAGTCAAAGCAACAGTCAACCCATGCAAGCCCCTGAACCTTTGTTAGGGTTTGGACTCAATCAAGATCGAGATCTCGTATTCTCTGATGTTAGACAGTAAGAATACATCTCACTGTGGTCCAATCAATACGCAACCGCACGTACCAGCATGTCAAGTAATCAAGACAAATTACTTCTTTCCAACTATGTTACAGCCTATACCGACAGACTTATCCTCGTACGCTGTCTCGGCTGTGATGATATTTATATCTCACTAGGTCTAGTGATCATACTGTCTTCTGCGATCTACAACACTCAGTATGATCGTCCCTATCGGTGAGATAAGAGGATACCGTTGTTACTCGCATGTAAGTTTGTTAACAGATAGGAAATACCGTTGAATGTATACTCATCGTAATAAATGTTTTATGTATACAAAACCCAACACTTCGATCACCTGAGCGTTATTCGGGTTATCTGCCATTTCCTGCAAGTAGGGTTAGTGCAGATTTGTTCCAGGGGCCCCATGGTGGGGTGCCAAATTGTTGAGGTTCAGAATTACTGAATTCGGAGCCCCGGAAACATAACGAAATAAAATACAGAAAATAATACTACCTCCGTCCCGGATCATTAGTCTTGTTTCATTCCGGCACAGATACCAATGCGAGTGAGATAGAGGAAATTAGTATTTTATTAATGAGTGTGTATTAATTTTCCATTTTAGGAAAGCAAGACTAATGTTTGGGACAGACGAAAAAGGAAAACAGGACTAATGTTATGGGACGGAGGGAGTAAGATATGAAGAGAATGACAGTAAATAATGGGAGGAAATAATCGTATCTAATGACCTCCCTCTTTATTGGACAAAGCAAGTGTTAAAATATAGTTTTTTTAATATATGTCGAACTGCGTAAGAATGAGAGTTTCTGAGATTATATGCGTACTAGATGGCCGAATTGGCGTTCAGGGGTCATACATATAGGAGTCAATAACTCTAGGGCTTTATTTAGGGTTCCCGAGAACCTCGCTAGGTCGTTGGGCGGCGCTCCCGATGATATCGGGGTGGTTGAGTCGAAGGGCGGTTGGTTCTCTCTGAGATTCCCCCGCATCCGTCGTTATCTTCCTGTTACTCCTCTTTCGAGTTCTGATCGACCGTTGGGGAGTTTGATATGCACGTGTGGGACTATACCCTTGGTAATCGGTCTGCTTCCCTTTCTGATCGGACTGCTTCCGGATAAGGCTCTTACTCGTCGAACTGTTTCGTTGCCTCCTTCGCGGGCCGCCATCCTTGATGGACCTGCGAAGACGAATTGGGCCGTGTATTGGGATTCTTAGTGGGCCAAATGGATTCGACCCCCAACATTGTACAACACAGTCGTCGTACAATACAAACATGTACTACAACTCCTTTTAATTATATATATATATATATATATATATATATATATATATATATAAATACATAAATTTTATTAGTTTCATAAATATAATTAATTAAATAATTATGGCAAATAGTTTAAATTTATTGAAATATTAGTTAATGAATAATACACACATAAATTCAAATATAATTTTAATTAATTGAGTATTGATTCAATAAATAATTAAATTAATATAAATATATTTTTTTATGTCATTAATTATAAATCGAAGATAAAGTCATAAAGAAATATTGTTGGGCGCACTTTTTCTTCTCTTGTGTTAAGGAATATGAACTTCATTCATATCTGTATATTGACATTTTAACTTTTTATCTAATAAGATTTAATTAATATTATAATATTTTAAACAATGTAAGACATATGGCCAATTGGGCCAAAAAAGTTTATTTCAACTAAATCAAATCATTTTGGAAATTTTCAAAGTATAACCATTCAAATCTTTTTTTTTTAATCTAAGCTAAATAAATTAGTAGGATAATTCTAAATACAGTCACAATTTTTCTTATTACAATCACTTTATTATTAAAAATAAAAATAATATTTATTATTCTTATTTCACCCTTATAACTATATTATAAATTAGCATAGCCCTATTCACCTAAATTTAAACACAGCAAAACCATCAAGCCGCAGCCCCCAAAAATCAGTTCATCTCTTGTGAGAGAGCATCATTCTAAAGGAAACAGCAGCCTCATCCATTGATGTTGTCATAGATTTGGAAAGGGCTTGAAACAACAATATGTTCCCTTATATGCCTTTTTAATGAGACTTGCAGCCTTCTTATAGTCTTTTTAATGAGACTTGCGGTCTCCTTCATAGTAGCTGCAATTCTGGACAATCTTGCAAAATGAAATTTAAATTGTAGGGTTTGTAAAGAGTTTGACAAGAAAGTTTGTACGGTTGATTAAATTATTTTCAATTTCTTCAAACTTGCTCGAGAATGCATATTCATGAGAAACTCTTAGAATTATGATGACCAAAACATTCAATGGCATCTTGAATTTTATGTATTTCATCTCTAATTTGAATACTCACTCGTTGGTTTCTTACTCTCCGCTTACATCATTTTCCCAATTCTGATTCTCCTAATTGCGATACAATTTTCAATATTCATTGAAAGAATTTGCATGGTTTTATTTATAAGAAAAAAAACAATAATTTTCTTCCTTCCCCTGCGCACTAAGTTTCAATCGTAGCTTTATAGGAGTTTTTTTTTAGAGATGAAGAGAGTTAACGGGAATAGATGGTAATAAATAAATGTTAAATAATAATTTTATTTTTAAAATAAGAAATTTAGTAATAAGGGTATAATAGTAATATATAGTAATAATTTTATTTTTAAATAATGAAGGGGGCTGTAATGAGTAAAATTGAGACTATATTTATAATTACCCAAATTAGTATTATCGGTTTGATCTCATGAATATAATATATAAACATTTAATAAAAATATGAAAACATTAAACTAATTATAGCCCAATTATTTTTATATATCAGATAAATTACTAAAATCTAAATATAATAATGATAAAGAAGTGTCAAATCTTCATGGAATTATCACGAAAAGAAAAAAAAAATCTAACAATTGTAGCACAAATTCATTTTCCAATTTGAATCTTGTTGTTGTACTATTTGTTGTTAATATTGTACCTTAACCCAAGTCAACGCTGGCTCCCCATTACGTCTTCTCCACTGAAATCTGTCTCTCTCTCTCTCTTCCCCGCGAAGCTGATTTTCGAACTCCCCAAATCCAGTAGCAGACATCATGTGGCTTCGGTTGCTCGTTATTGGCTGCTTCTTAGTGTTGGCAGCTTCTCACGAAGAGTCCGGTGAGTGGCACTGCGACCCCGACGACGAGGCTCGGATCTCGGCCCAATTCAGGCCCGGAATCGTTACTCTCGACGGACACGCCGACGACTGGACCGATGTCGACGGCTTTGAGTTTCCGCTGCGGCCGGCGCTGGATCCTGATGAAGATAATCAGTACAGAGCTGGGAAAATGACCGTGAAGGTAAGACACGCGTCCATTGATTTGTCCAGCTATTTCGATGATATTAATATTTGATCAATTTGTTATTTAATATTCTTTTATGTATTTGATTTCTTGCAAGTCTAGCATGTTTTTTTAATTAGTCTTCTCCTTAGTTGTGAGAAAGAATTGTTGCGGCAAGTGTTGTTAGATAGCAATCAATTGTTGCATTATGAATCAAAGTTTTGCATTTTTGCACAAAGGTAGATCTTGGATATTGTGTTGTGAATTTCATTGCGAAAATCAAAAGGTGAAACATTATTAAGAAACCTTTACATGAGTTTTCATGTTGTTTAAGTTGAAGTTGGCTGCCACCGATATAGTTACGAGCATGCTGGACAGCTCAAATGAATGGCATTTCTTCGTTTCAGATTTACTCATCCGGCTATTTGAATGTTGACTAATAGTACTACTATCAGATGTTCTGTTGGAAATTGAATGCACTTGGCAAAACATCGAAACAAATAATGACCTTTTCATGACGTGTTTTTCTTTCCAAACAATATTTGTGTTCTTGATTTTATGGCTGAAGTATTTGTATAGTTATGGTCATACAGTCTGGGTTTTAAAAGGCGCACCTCAAGGCGATGAGGCGCGCCTCAGATTCAGAAAATCGCCTCAAGACCTGTGAGGCACGCAGATTACGTGAGGCGACCCTGAGGCGCCTGAGGCGAGGCGAGGCGTGCGAGGCGAGAAAGGCGAGATATTTTGTATGCGAGGCGATAGATGTAGTAACATGCATGTTATGTCAATAATTCTTTTACAATTTACAAATTAAATTATTTTTAAATGTGAGAAACAAAGTTTATTAAATTACTAAATATCAACATTACTTAAATTTGAAATTTGATTTCTATTTTTTTATATCAGCATCACAAACATATCATAGAAAAGATAAGTATAAAATAAATTATAGATATTATATCTTTCTTGTTTCCTTTTTTATTTTTATGTTAGCTTATTTTGAACTTTGGGATATTAGTTTGCACGTTTAAATCTATTATGTTTATATTTTGGTTATTTTGGTGGAATATTTGCATGGAATTTAAGATCTTTTATACATTAAAAATATTGAAAATGTGTATTTAAGTTATAAAATGATGTATATATAATTTTTGTTAAGTTTATATATAAGTTCGCCTCGCATGCTTGAGGCGCCCGCCTCTACCTCTCGCCTCACGCCTCGGTTTTTTTAGACCTCATCGCCTTAAGTCGCCTCGTGCCTTTTAAAACCAAGGTCATACTCAAAGCGTCTGTTATAAAAAATTTATCGCGAACGGAATTCTGGAATCCTAAAAAATTGTGGTTGGTAATGGAGAAGCATAGATAAGTTTTTATATATTTGATTTCAGCCATGATATCTTTAAATTTGATAATGATATACAGGCTTTGCATGATGGGACGGATGTTTACTTCATGTTGCAAATTGATGGAGATTATGTATACTCCAAAGGGTGAGTTTTCTTTGAGAATTATATCTTGAAGTTCCAGATGCTTTTCTTTTCACTTCTTATGGTTCTTTTTTATCAAGTTATGATTTGTTTGCTATTATTATTTTTTTCTTTCTATTTTTAGTAGTTCTTTGACATATACTACTTATGAGATCGCAAATTATGCTTTTATGGTAGTCAATAGAAAGCAAATTCACTAATGATGTTGGATTACTTTGAGTGGTTATGTTACACAATTAATAGTCTCTATTCCTTTTGTAAAAGGAAAAAAAACTGGCAACCTGCAATCATTGGTGGATATCTTAATACAATTAACCAAGCGTGAATGAAATGGTAAAAATGTATGAGTTAACTCATTCTAAAACTACGGCTAAGGGTGAATGATTGACCCTTGTATACACATCCACACTTTCATGTGTATTTGATGCGGCAATCGACAATGGAGAGTATTAGGAAGAGGATTTTGTCACTGAAAATCATTTGAGTAATAATTTTGGATACTCAAGAACTAATATAAAATAAATTTTCCTGATTATGGTTTAGTTCTAGGAAGCATTGAGTATTTTATTAGTAAATATACTTGTTTTACAAGGTATAAAAATATTCATGGTTATTGCAATTGCTTTTTTTTGTTGAGCATGATTTTGTGAGTACTCACCAAGAACATGTATATTTTTTTGATGAAATTATAACATCTTCAAAGGGCAAGTTCTTCCATTAGTGTTCATCACTTCCAAATCCTTTTCACATGTAAATGCAACAGATTTACTAGTCGTCAAACATACTTACAACAGATTTAGTTCTTCCACTAGTGTCCCTCATATGTTTGGAACTCTGATTTTTACTTTTTTTTTTTCCTTGTTTTTTGTCATGCAAGTTTACCTCACACTTTGGAAATAATAATATGAGGATTTGTTCTGTTATTTTACATTTTCAAGTTAGATGGCTTCAAATGTATAATGTTTCACCCAAACTTCCTTTCTTCCTTTTTTTTCCCTTTTTACAAAAGTGGACTTACTCTTGAAAACTGAATTCCTTCTACAATTTCTGTTGGCTTTTCAAATCATGCAGAGATGATCACAAATGTCCATCAATAGCCTTGATGTTTCAAGTTGGCGAGAGTGCTACTTATCGTAATGTATGTCCTGCAGAATCTAAAGTTGTTCAATGATTGAAGTGTAATTGTCTATAATGTGGGTTTTATAAACTTAATGAGATGATATTTTTTAAAAAAGATGGGTGGATGCAAGGAATCACCTGATACATGCAACTACACGAGTTGTCGTGGCTATGAAGTCGACATCATGCACTTCTCTATTGGAAATTCTATTCCAGGAAGATTGTATGGTGGCAGTTCCATCAATGAAGACGGTAAAGAAGACAGGTAATGTCAAAGTTTCAATATAACTTCCCTTCTAGTCAGTGGCACATTTTCATGGGAATCATTGACCGAAAGCTATTTCTCGTTTTGATTGTTTTTAACAGTGTTGGTTTGGTTGATATGTTTTCCTGGAATCCACACTGTCGAAATGTAGATGGTAGTGGTCCCTCAGGTATGTATGTTACGCGCACTTGCTATCATTAATATTTATGTAGCGATTGGATGCCGAAGAATGTAAGATATTTTCTATGAAATGAAACTTTCTTTTCATTTCTAAGCTATAGAGAAATGAAACTTTTTATGTAGTAAACCGGTCACATAACATTCCAGGGTTTTGTCGTGTAACATTCTGTCTTTGATTCTCTTTCCAGGAAATAATTCTAGCGCACATAATGACTGGAAAGGTGCTTGGTGGCACAGCAGTTTTTCAACCCATTCAGGCAAGTATTTCTCAAATAAGCAAGATGATATTCACAGCTATTCTCTCAGTCAGTTTATTGTACGACAAAAAAAGTTAGTTCGTGCTCCAACATTCTTCTTATGTTGCTTGCTCCTCTTATGCATAGAAAAAACATATCAATTATGTCCAAGTTAGATAGTTTGTATATAATTCATTTGTGTAGAATGATACATCAGTAATTTCCCTTGAACTCCCTAATAGTCTATTGATGAGAACATTTTTTTTAGTTATGAGAATCTTAGACGTGATAGTTACTTGTGGTAGTATATTTAGTGAAAGCTGAAAATTTCACCTGATGGTTTCTTTTTGTAGATGGCACGCATGATGCCCTGAAACTTTAACACATGGTACAATTGACAGGATTTATAGAGGCTGACAGTCCTTATGGATCATCTGGTCAGAAAGGCACATATTACTTTGAATTCACTCGGCCTTTAAGAACCATGGATCTTCTTCAACAGGTTCGTCTAATCTCATCAGTTATCTTTTCTTCCCCAATAATCAGAACCAGTATAAAGCTATGAAGCTCCTCAAATCTTATCAATATTTCATACTCCAATTTCTACAACTCCTTTTGAGTGGCTCTATAATTTGCTTTAGATGCACATAATTCGGCAATATTTCTGATTTGTCATAGAGATTATGTTGAATAAATTGCTAACTCATGCCAGTTAGCTAGTTAGTATCTGATGCAAGTTAGCAAGTTAGTATCTGATATGAGTTGGCAAGTTACGAACTGATGCAATTTAGCGAGTTATTAACTTATGCAAGTTGGCTACTGGTGCAACTTAGTAGTTGATGTAAGTTTTAACGGTACAACAGAAGTTGGTGGCTGATGCAAATTTAGTTTAGACTTTTGATATATTTTGAATATTGTGTAGTGATGTGACTATGAAAAAGTAGTGGTAGAGATTAAAAGCTTTTCTAGGAAGGACTCCTACAACCACTTTGTCTATATTTTGCAAAAATGAAAAAAATGAATCCAACTTTCTTACTTGTATTTCGTTCCTGCTGTTTCTTTCTCGTAAATAAGTCCAAAATTTCCAACAGTAATGCTACTTACATTGTTTTATTATTCTGGTTTTTTGGCGTGAATGCAGGATGCTCAGTTCACTATAGGTCAGCCAAGCAAATTTTCGGCTGCATTCTGGTATCCGGGCGATGGAGAGCCATGGCACGGCTCAGCTCATTATACGGTGAGCTGTGACTGGGTGCCGGTGGACGTGGTTCCGGGCTACCACACACAAGGGAAAACAGGATCAGGAAGCTCTTGGGATGCAGCCAACGCCTTTGCTTTTGTGTTATCAGTTGTTGCCTTAGCCGTCTCCATCTTCGTGGGTTACTTGTTGGTTTCTAAATCAAAAGCCATCCCTTTTACTCCAATCGACCGCCTATAATTCTCTCTCTCTCTCTCTCTCTCTCATCACAGCTTCACACGAACATGCATGCGCACATCAGCAAGAGTTTGTAGTTTGAATTTATTGTTTGGAGGAAACTTCTTGTCGACATTGTAGTAGTGTCCGTTGTCAAGGGTTGTAAATTTATCGATATACAAAATTGGAAAGTATATTGTAAAATAACAACTGAAAGTTTTGTAGTAATTTGAATATTTGATGACGTCTGATGATATAAATAGATACTGTGATTATAATAATATGTTGAAACTATGTGATATATTGAGGCTGAACAAGCTGCGCAAAACGCTCAACAACTGTAGATCCAAAATCCACAAGACGGTGGAGCACAACCAAGAAAAATAATTCAACAGAGATTCCAACCCTAGTACGAGGAAGGAGGATTTAGAGTTGTCATCAATGCAAGCAACTTCTACTTCTAATTAAAGACTGACCTGATTCGAATGGTTCAATAGAACCAGCTTGGGGAAGAGCCATAAAGGATCCCTACATGCAACACCGTGAAGCAGAATGGAATGAGCCAGGATGCAATTCGAATGAGGCTCTTCTCATTCTCCCTGCGAGATAAAGCCCGGGCGTGGTTCACCGATTGGATCGGACTCAGATTGGTACATGGGAGGAATTGAGATCACAATTCCGACTCAACTTCTTTTGTCCCAATGTAACCATGAAAAGGAAAGCACAAATCACACATTTCACACAACAGTCACATGAGACGATGTTTGAGGTTTGGGAAAGATTCAATAAGCTGCTCAGAGCCTGCCCCGAACATGGAGTAGACTTAGAGGAGCAAGCATGCCACTTCTAAGAAGGTTTGACATTGCGAATGAAAGAAAATATGGACGCTTCAGCTAGAGGTTCCATTACCATGAAGACTGCGGAGGAAGCAATGTCACTTTTTTCTAGGATGGCGATGAACAGTTACCAATAGCCCACACACAGGCAGCTACTGATCAAAATTGCAGAAGTTAGTGGGGGATTGGATCTCTCTGTAAAGGTGAAGAAGCTCCGTGAAGAATTTGCGATGCTACGGACTAGCTGAACCATTGTTGTCGTTGAGCCAGCTAACTCTCAAGCAATAGTCCCCGTCAATTTGGACTACGCGAATCAAGGGAATTGTTCCAATCCGGAGACTGCAATGGTCCTATTTGAAGTCAACTACGCACAAGGTGGTTACCGAATATAACTACCGAGGAGGAATCCTAGGAACCAGTATTATAGCTCTAATGCGCAAAGGAATCACCCAGGGTTCTCCTAGGCCAATCTGAATGGTGTCGAGTTGTCTCCACCTGGCTTTGCAGTTCAAAATAATGCAATCGTGGTGCAGAAAAAGTCGAACATTGAGGATGTACTTGTTAAATTTATTCAATGTTTGGATGCAAGATTTGGAAGAGTTGAGCAAGAACTGATGAACGTGAGTGGGCAGATCCAAAACATCTCCAAACACATGCAGATGTTCAACACACAACTTGGGCAAATTCCCACTTCCCTAAGTACACAACACAAGCCAGGGAAGCTACCAAACACAAAGAAGGTGAATCCCAAGAACAAGCAAGTGAACATAGTTACATTGAGGTTCGGGACGTACTACGAGGGTCCGAAGATGCCAAGGGAAGGGACGAAGAAAATAAAAAAAGATCGAAAGTCACGAGGTTGATAGCTCTGTTTTGACATATTTGAATCATGCATCGGTCGACACGCAAAATTTCGAGCTAGAGAAGGACACCGCGATCGATGAGCCTACATCGATCGACACACCATGCGTCAGTCGATGCAAGCAATAGTCTGGCAAGTCGATCGACGTCCACACACGCGATCGAAAAGGAAGACCCTCCAGGCGACGACTCTTCTTTCAATGCCAATCCAACCCCTTTGATGCCTTTCCCTCAACGTTTCTTGAAGAAGAAAGAAGATAGGGCGAGGTTCGTGGACACATTGAAGAAGGTTAATATTAACCTTTCATTGATTGATGCCTTGCGGAAGATATCGGGCTACATGAAGTTCCTACAGAAGCAGATGAGCGAGAAGAAACAGTTCATCGAGAATGAAACTGTTCCTATTCTCGAGGAATGTGGCTTGCTACTACAAAAAAACCTGCGTATCAAAATGAGCGACCCTGGCTGCTTCTCTATACAGGTGGAAATTAGTGGCATGGAGTTCAAGAAGGTGTTGTGTGACACTAGTGCTAGCATAATTCTTATGCCTTACTCAGTCTACAAGAATCTCAACATTGGAGAGATTAGGCTCACTACCATCATACTTCAGATGGCTGATCACACCGTATCTCGACCTAAAGGTATTTTTGAGGATGTTCTTATTCGTGTGGGTCACTTGATTTCCCCTGTAGGTTTTGTCGACCATGACATGGAGGATGAGAGCGTGCCAATGATCCTCGGGCATAAGTTCTTAGACACTAGTGGAGCTCTTATCGACTATAATGGAGAGATTACACTCCAAGCCAATGGAGAAAAGATCACCTTCGTGATTGACAAGACTCCGAAGAACAAAGAGTGTAATCGAGTTGATTTGGATGAAGAGGAGGAAGACGACGATGAAGACGAGGTTGAGGCAATAGCGTGGGAGTAAGGAAATGAAGGGCTGAAATGGTAAATTAAGCCTTCCTGATCTGAGCTCACCACAGTGGTTCGTTGTGGACTCATCTACATCATCAATGCAAACAATTTTCGGGTTTGGACCCGACCTCGTTCATGATCCCATGAGGTATCGTCGAGCTACGATGTAAAACAAATCACTTGTTGGGAGGTAACCCAATCTTTATTTGTTTTATTTTCATTTTTTTTGTTTTTCATTTTGTTTAACTTTGTTTTGTAGTTGAATTTTTTTTGAGTCTCTGTATCGATCGACACACATGGGTGTCGATTGACACATAAGGTCGACGAAAAATGTATCGAGCTAGTCTGACGCTCAAAATCGAGGTTCCTGTCAACCGACGCAAGATGGTTGATAGAAAGTACGTCGAGCAAGGTTGGAGCTCGACGCGTGGAGAGCATATCTGTTGGTCCCGGATTATCAGGGTATAACTTGGCAGCGGAAAATGTGTTAAATCATTTCTTGCGCTCTGCTGGTTACTCAGCTGACTGGGACCTTGTCAGCTAGTAAGTCAACTGGCACTCTGAGTACTCAGCTGACTGGCAACTGGCTCGTCAGCTGGTAGCTCAAGACTTGGAATGTTTTTAGCCTTGTTTGCACAGTTATATCAGTTTTCAGATATACACCAGCACTTGGGTGCTGGGTTTTAGATCAATCGCTCCCGGCCTTGTCCTTCTTCAACTCTGATCAGCTGGTAGAGTGCGAGCACGTCACTTCAACCTCCACAGCTTCACTGGGTGTTTAGTTCTCCCAAGAACGTGTCTTCTCAATACGGCAAAAAACCCGTAATAACTCAAGTGCTGGCTGGCACAAGAGCTGCTGTGAACTTCCTCGGAAGAGAAAGAACACCAAAGAGATCAATAACTTACAAGCTGGAAGCTTGAAGTCTCGTGTTTGAATAAATCAACACACGGATAGCCTTTAGAGAGGCCTCGAAAGAGTTCTGCTTGCTTGCAATAAAGTTTCTGACTTTCGGTAGTTGAGCGAGAGAGAAGAGTATTGAATGTTGATGGATCCCAGGTATTTATAGAAGCGGGATCCCATTCAAAATCTTCTAGCCGTTTGGACACATTCGGAAAAGGTCTCTGTCCTCGCATGTCCTTCTGACGGCGGCAGGTAGGAATTTCCGGAAAGCGCCATGCTTTTGTCCACTTTATCTGACATTGATCTCTTTATGTCATAACGGCACTATTCGTCAGTACGAGGAATCGGAACTGGTGTCTTGAACTGATAGACTTTAAGGTATCCTTCCTTAAAGTCATGCTTTGTCAGTTTATTCCTCAGACGAATCTTCTTTTTGTCTCTAAGACTCTGGGAGAGTGAATCTTGAATTCTGCTGGTAACATCCGACTGGTAGAACATTCTGGTGATCTTGTGCTGGCAGTCTCTGCTGGTGACTTGCGTTGGCACAATCTAAGTCTACCAATTTGTCTGATGTTAACTCTTGAAATCTCCCATGACTGGTGGCTTCACCGCTGGTGAACAGTGTCAGTGAGAACACCTATTCTGCTGGTGAGTTTTTTCAGCCGCCTGCTGATGAAACCCTTCCCAACTGGTGAACAGTGACCAGCCAGTAGCTCTTCTCATGCTGGTGAACAGTGTCAGCACGAGTCTTGTCAGTCGCTTGCTGGTGAGACTTTTCTCAACTGGTGAGTACATCTCATGCTGGTGAACAGTAGCCAGCATGAGTCTTGATCAGCTGCGACTTACAACTCAAAAGACCTAAACAGGACTTTACATTTGAGATCTAGAGCTATCTAGAGACAACTGACGCTGGTAGGACTTAGGATTTGATCCACCAAAACACCAAACTAGAATCTAAACAAGTAGCTACTGGGGAGAGGAAACTTAGCCAAATTTCCCAACAATATCGATCGACATGTGAGTGTATCAATCGACACAGATGATAAGTTTGCTGCAGCCGAGCCCGATCGACACTGAAGGCAGAAGAGGATAAAAAATCAACATCTGAGTTTGACCATGAAGTTTCTAAGGTAAGTGTTTCAAATCTTTGTCTAATTCTCAGACTTTTTTCACTTTGAGTAAAATAAGTCTGTTGGGATGTGGACAAGAATTTGAAATTATTCTCCCTTTTATTTAATTATGCTTTCATATTGAATTTTCTGCATGATCTTCTAAAATTTTCGCCTAGTTAATTTTTTTAAGAGTTCTAAAAAAATTTCAAAGTTTTCAAGCACTTTTAAGTTTAATTTTGAACATTGTCTCCTTTTGAACAAGATAATTGATCATTTGATGGTTAGCCTATAGTAGATGTTAATTATACATGATGAATGTATATATATTAAACCCCTAATATGTTTTCATTGTATTTACCTTTAGCACATGTTTTTAAATAAAAATGCTAGCTAGTTTTTTTTACATTAATTGATGTCTTTTTCAACATAAAGAAATGCATTGTTTTGTGTTGACAGATGGATTTTTTAGTTATGGATATATGGAGTAATGATATGCTGCCCACCTTATGGTGAGCTTTCGTGAGCTACAAGAATATATTATACCCTAATTGGGTGTATGAACCCTACGGTGGAATTTATAAAGTTAATTAAAACTATAATAAATTAAAATTATAAAAAATAAATGATTAACAAAATAAAGTTTTATTAAAAAAACATAAAAATAAATGCTATAGCTCACGAAAGCTCACCATAAGGTGGGCAACATATCATTTCTCTGGATATATGTGCTGCATTTTATTTATGTTTAGCATAAAAAATTCACATGTTTTTTTAATAAAAATATCTTAAATAGCATAGATTGTTAGTGGTGCATTTTTAGTTAGGATACATTTTTTGGTCGTGGCAAATAATTATTTAGTCATTGACAAATTTATTTCATTGTATCTTCGTTAAAGAAAAATTGATTCTATTTTAAATAAAAATTGCATCCGTTGGGACAAATCATCATGAAGTAGATTGTGGATTAGTATAAAATTTTGCTCCTAATGGCATTACAATAACATATTTAAACACCAAAAATAAAATTGAGACATATTCAAAATCATCATAAGAGTTAAAATTTTACTTTTAATATCCAAGTTACTCTTTTAACATATCATATAAAAAATAGTTAATATTAAATCATCACTACCCCATATATCAAATATGCGATTATATTTTCAAGATACCCTCCATATTTTTATTTCTTTCGGTGCAATAGTTTCTATTTATGATTCTTAACACTTTAATTAATCATTAGAAAGTATTTAATATATTCAATTAGGTTTATAATAAAAGAAAATAAATATTCTCATAAGGCAAAAACTTGCGTTAGGCAGACCTAAACGATTTAGGCTGATTTTATCCTACCCAAATAAGTTGACCCATCCCAAATAGAATTTATTAATCCCGATTAAAGTATATTATATGGATTTGAGCTTGAGTTAATGGATAAAACCCGCCTAAATCGTTTAGGTCTACCTAATCGAAGACCTTCCCTTCTCATAAAAATATAGAATGAGATGAGGAGTATAAACCACCAAGAGGAAACCACTTGTAACAATAATGTTATTCTACACACCATCCTAGTAAGTATCGACGTTTTCATTCTTATCTACACAGACATAATCAAGACACATTATACTTGACACAGTAGCAGCAATATATAGGAATTCTATTCTAGGTCGGCATCGAATCCTGCCGATGCATCGACGGCGCCGACGTCTTCCATTAGAGCAAACCTCATATCCTCGGACGGCCTCCAGTGGCGTTTCCTCTGGTTGATGAACCAGTTGTTGATTTGCTTCTGGTCAAGCCCAGTCATCTCCGCCAGCTTGCTTTTCTCTTCATCCTGACTCCCATCCCATGCATTATTAGTAGATACAACTTTACATATGCTAAATAACAATAAATTTGATCTCTTTAATAAATACATTAATTATTAAAATAACAAATCATATTTTATTTAAGCATTATGCACACATAATACTAAAGCAAAAAACTTTAAGCATTATGGACACATTAATACCAATCTGATAAACATAATCAAATAATATAAATATTTTTAAAAATTTAATAAATATAATTAAACATAATTAAGCATCTTTAAAAAAAATCTCACCTATTCAAATTTATATTTGTATAGTCACGGTAGATCCAGTGTTAAAAAGCGATCAATATTAAATAGCAATAAATCAACTAAACAATCAATAGTGTACATTAAAACATTTTCAAGTGTTTAAGCTTAATTACTTTATAGTTATGTTTAAGAAACATTTTGAATAATTATCATATAGATTAAACCTGCAAAAATTATGCATATTTTTAATAACTAATATTATCCCAACCATTATGCATCATTACAATGATTGAAATACATTTCATATTTAATATATAAATATATATATATGGTAATAAATAAATAGAAGTTAATTACCGTGGGGTAAGGCCACCTATAATGTGTGTTCCACCATTCCAACAAGGCAGAGATTGCATCCTTGGGCAACTTGCCCTTCTTCTTTTTCTTCAACAACTCTTTTCTTAAACTGCTCAAATATCCACTGTATTTCCTCATCAGCATCTCTTTCAGCTCCTGATCGCCCCATTCCATCTTTTCAATCGCTTCCACCACTTCGCCCGAGCTTATATCTTCCTCCGACTCCGATCTCGGTTCGTAACCAACCAATCGACGAATTGAGGTTGCTGTTATTTTCATTATTCATTATGAACTTAAATTCAACTGATTTACATCAATAATCCAGAAAATGAACAATTATACGATATTTGTTTTATTTAGCTACTAGTATTAGTCATATTTTAACCGGGCACAGTAACTAATTAATATTTATGAGTGTAGTGAAATTAATATTTTATTAAGTAAGAAGATTTTTTTTATTTTAAAAAACGAAATTAATTACATAGAACAAACGAAAATAAAAAATAGATTAAAGAGGTGGGAGGGAATATATAAATACTCTTGTAAAAAAAGAGAAATAAAACTGTATAAATAATGCATTTGTGGCTAAAAGTGACTTGCATTATTTAAATGTTTTTAGTTAGGTCGTACAAGCCCTACACCTACCAAAATTAATAGTTACTATTGATTATTTTACACCAGTCATGTTTTAGAATTATTTTTTATTTCATTTATCCTATTAAAATTGGGCATAATAATCAATAAAATAGAAATAAGAAAAATTATTAAATTATTATTATGAGTGAATTATTTTTTTATTTTTAATAATGAGACAGATAAAAATAAAAAATTAGATTAATTTCATAAAAAACAGAGAGAATAGTATTTAAAAAATCACAGGATTTTCTTTATCCTTGAGTTTTGACCCGGGGCGACTAATTAATTATCTCCTTTAACAACATATTCCTTATGTCCCATTTTATTAGTCTCATTTGCCTTTTTTGTCCGTCCCATTTATTATTCTCGTTTCCTAAAATAGCAAACTTTTTACACTCACCAATAAATTATTAATTTCACTACAATCACATACATTGGTTTCTGTGTCATTTTCATTTGAGACTAATAATATGGGACGGAGGGAGTAATATAATAGATGCTCTGAGATTTAATCAAGAATTCATCAATTAGTACAGGAATTAATTTATCAAACGTAGGTTCAACATGATAGTACTATCCAATTAAATTTGTTTTTTTTTAATGAATCAATTTAAATGTTTAGTTTTTACCAGATGCATTGTTTGATCTGGAAAGAATTCTACTACCATTTTCATTCTCAACTCTTCAATATCAAAATTAACAATTTTTATTTATGTTTCTTTTGTAATTTTAATTCATTATAATATAGATTAATTCGTTAAGTTTAATCCTAATTAAGGTAATAATCAATAATACTTTTAAGAATAAGTTTTTAGTTGATTTTTAAATATTAAAATGGATTATTTCATTATTACAAATTTTATTTTAAATTTTTTTTTTATTATTTATAAAACCAGTTAGAATACATTAATTGTTTTATATCATGAAAATAGTGTAATGTATTATTCTTAATTTTTATATTCGCAAAACTAATTATTACAATTAATAAATACAAAAGGAGTACCACATGGAACACTATTAGAATTTAGTGGATATTTGATCAGAGTTATTCTACACTTGTACTAAATTCAAACAAACACTTATATATTCCATAAAAAAATTTATATAGATAACAAACATTTAAAAAGAAAAAAAGATTAAATATACCAGCAGATGGTGGTAGGGTTTGGCTGCAGAGATCAGTGAGCTGAGATCCAATGGTGCTCAAGAAATGCGTAGCTTCGTCAAATGGCTTTGATAATTCTTCTTTGTATTTAAGTAGAGCGTGGCAGTATGATTTCTTCATTTCCAAAAAAAAAGAAAAGAAACTCAAGTTCATGTTTTCAGATAGAGATGCATGTGCTGCACAAAATCTCAGAAAACCTTTTCTTACCATGAAACTGTCCAGTTCAGGGTCGGTCCCAATCTCACTGCTTATTGGGTGGTGTTCTCTGCCGATTTCTTCAAGAACTGAAGCCATTTCTGGAGGTGCCCCCACCTTCACTCAATACAAACCCATTTCAAGAATTTATACAAACACACAAATATATGAAGTAAAAGGGGTGTTCGTGTGTGTTTGCGAACCTTTCTGCAGTCAATGTAAGCAGAGAGCAAGGTGGGATAAAGAGGGTGATTGGCAATCTGGGCCTTGATAGCGTCGGATATATGCATTGATCCATGAAGATGATCGTGGGAATTCGTGGCATGTTGTAGGGCAGCCATATTTTGATGATGATGGTGATAACTACTGCTTCCATCTCCTAGAAAACAAGAGTCCACAGTGGGGAATGAAGTGGGAGAATAATGAAATTTGTATGGATCATCCATCACACACAGTGCTACTTGTTTGCAGAGATATATATATGGGCATATAATTGTGATGAAACTGAGAAATCAATTAGTTGTTTGTATCGAAATAAGCAAGACCCCATGTGGGCAGGCCAAGAACCATGATCAGAAACAGTGATTCTTAGACAGTCATTGTTCATGAACCGTAAGCAATTATCAATGAAAGACTCGATTATAACAATGAGAGATAGAGAGAGAGGTTAGGAAAGAGAGTAGGCAATGGCTTTGGAAAAGGTTGCAACAAAAACAAGACAAACACAATACATAGAGGAAATGAAGGGTAGGTTTTTGGAAAAGACTAAAAGGAAATGAATGAGTGGATGGGGGCAGAATACCAGGTCTCTCTCCCATCCTTCTCTCTCACAGAGTCTGACTGCCAAAGGAACAGTAAAAGCAGCACCAGTGCATAGGTTTTACTAGAATTAGAGGAAGCTCTGTGTAATCATTACAAAAACACCTGCTGCGATACAGAAAGTTCAGACGGAATGAGATATGGACTCGTGGATGTACAATGCAAACATAGATACAGACAGGGTAGGGGAGAGAGAGAGAGGGGTGTGACATGACGTTGGCTACCTTTCGAAAGGCGATTGGTTAGAAGGTATGTCCGTAAACACTTTTGACTATATGGGTCGCTATTGTCTGGTCGCAGAGAGAGCGAAGCACAAATCTCAGAACAATAATAGTACTACACAACGCCTGGGCTACACTCCAACCTCGCTTTACTTGGCTGCAAGTTGTTTAACCCATCTAAAGTTTAGCATGAGTTCAGACTCTCTTGGATCTAAATCCAAATCAATTCAATATTAATTAAGTCGAATTCGAGTTCAATGATTTTCGATTTGATGAACTCATGGGTTTGAGAACAAGTCGAGTTTTTTAGAGCTAGGTTTATAAGTCATCATCAAAACTTAATAAAATTGAAAATTGTATAACTAAATTTATTGTTCCTTCCGTCTCATAGAAGTAGTCTCATTTTCTATTTTCGCATGTCCCATTAGATTAGTCTCAATTCCTAAAATAGAAAAAAAATTCTCTTACATTAATAAAATATTAATTCCACTACACTCACAAGCATTGGTCACCGTGCCGGTCAAAATTGGACTACTTCTATGGGACGGAGGGAGTACTTAATTACAAATGTTAATTTGGGGAAATTTACGATCTTCATTAATTGAAAATAGGTAAAGTTACAATATATATACAATACAATGGATGGGCTAAAATAATGAGTTGGGCTACTGCTGGTCCCGAAATCAGACTTAGTCGAACATATGCAGTAGAAGATTAAGAGCGAGTTCTTGCGAATTCAAACTAGTGGTTCTCAACCAGTTGGTTCTTTGAAAAGCTTATTAGTCTACGAGTCTGATTAGAATCAAGTTCAGATACACTCCAACACGAGATAATGTTGGGTTTTAAATCCTTGTAGAAATAAATAAAGCAATAATGAACACAAAAATTTATAGAGGTTCGGACAACTGTCCTACGTCCTCTCTTCAGGCAGTAGCCCGTCCACTTGTTCACTCGTCTAGGGTCTCGTCGTCCTACGACATTCAGATAGGGAGTGTGAGCACACCACGTAGCCTCCTTCTTCGGAAGTTGGGAGCTTTTAAGTTCTTCCTGAAACTCTTCAAACTTGCGGCAAAATGTTTGCGATAGTTTCAGCTTGGAAATAACTGCAATTGTTGTGATCTTTCTTGGAGAGAGAGAACACTAATAATAAAAACTCAAGCTGAGAAGTTGTGAGTCTCGTGTCCAGAGATTGAAGCACAATTAGCTATTGCAAATAGCCTCGAACTGGGGAATTCAATTCTAGGAGTCTCTGCTCGAAGATTCGCTTGAGTAAAGATGGTTGATGATAAGCTCGCATTTCAACTCATTTATTGCACTATTTTCTTTTTTTCTGCATTTTAGTTCGTTTTAGATAATAAATTGAGCATGAGTATATTCTAAGGGGTATTACACTTGTGGTGCTAAGTTTTGTAGGAAAATACATCGAAAAGGGGAAAAGTTGATGAAAAGATGAAGAATTCCACCACAAGAGTCTCTATTTCGACCGACACACACTAATATTGCTCGACACATGTGTGTGAAGCCAAAAAATCGAAGGAAGAGGTTTTCATCGACCGATGCAGATACATGTCCGTCGACGCAGAAGGGCTCGACGCAGAAGACTTCAACTGAAGGCCATATCGACATGAAGAGATGTATGTCGATCAATGCAAACCTGCGTCGGTGGACGCAAAAAGGTTGAAGAATGAAAAACACGAATTTTCAAGTTGAAGGATGAATTTTGTGAAGATGTTGACATATCTAACTTATCCCAGAAATTAAAGACCTCAAGGATAACCCTACTACTATATAAACTCATGTATTAGGTTATTTTCAGTATGCAGTCTTCAATTTTTCAGATTTACTTTATCATTAAAGAGTTGGAAGAAGTGGATCAATCCTTTGATTTTTACACTTTATTTTCTAATAAGTTTTAATTCAATGCGACCTTTATTTCTTGTTTCCCATGTCTATTTTCAATATACTACGCTAGAACCCTTAGCAGATTCTAGGGTTTCTGATGGAGATCTAGTTGGCAAGGTTTATCAAGATATTTCAAGAAGATTCATTGAAGATATGATTGAAAATTTGATTTATCTTGATAAGATTTGGTAGTTAGTTATTTAAATAATTTTGCACTACAACAAAAAGGTTAATAGACTACACCAAATAGACAACGCGAAAATGTATTAGTGTAGTCTATTTCATAATAGACAACGCGAAATTAGAAGCGCGTAGTCTATTCTGTTGGCGCTAATAGACGACGCGGCAAATCGCGTCGTCTATCTTAATATAGACGACGCGAGCAATACCGTGTCGTCTATATCAAGATAGACGACGCAATTTTCCGCGTCATCTCTTTTTTATTTTTTTATATTCTGAGCCCTAATTTGCTTAATCCACCGAGAATTGTTTATCCCCCGCCACTGTATCGATCTCCCTTCCCCGCTGGTGTATCTCCCTGCCACGCCGGTGTATCTCCCTACCCCGCACCGTTGTAGATCCCTGCCCCACTGCTGAGACCTGCCCCCGTCGCTGAGACTTATTCCCGGCCGCCATATCTTCCTGCGCATTCCTGCCGCAGCGGAGACTGTCGTATCGTCGTCTTCGCTCGCGGCCCTGCCGCGGAGGCCGTCGGATTCGGCAGCCCCGCCAATTTTGCTAAGCGACATCGGTGAAGAAAACTGCGACGTCCACCACAAACCAAGCGCCACCGATCAATGCTGCAGAATTTTGAAAGCTTCCGGCGTCCCCCACTCAAGGTATATTTATCTCATGTTCGACTCGTGGTTACAGACATTGCCTTCTGTGTTTTGATTCTTTCTTCATTCTCATAGGTGGATTCGATTGAATGAATAAGATAGTTCTTGTTTGCATTTGCTTTTCACCTTGACATTATAGGATTGTTGGGGGTTGAACCTGGTGTAGAAGTTGAAGTTACCATTGCCGACTCATAGACATTCCGGCTCTTAAATGTAATTCTGCAATTGTTTAGTTGAGTTCAAAACTTTTTTTTTACTGATTTTGAAGTTTCTAGTTGCTTGAAGTTCAAACATGAGTGATTCAGGACTCGGGAGCTTTAATTTTGTGACAAGTGTTTTTGAGGTTGTTAATGTAGGTATCTATTTTAAATATAGCTTGAATGAACTCTGCCTTGTTTTGTTTATGGACTGTACTGCTCATGTGTTTCATGAAAATGTTTTACTCTTATCACTTCTATGGATGTGGCTCATCAATATCAACTTCATGAGAGAGATTTCTTCGTATAACTCTGCCTCTGTTTTAAATATCACGGTCTTTGTTGCTGCCTCTGTTTGGTATGCTTTATCATATAACTCTGGATGTCTTGATGTTTACTCATATGTATAGTCGCTTCAATTGATGGGAGTTTCCATAGATCTACTTATATGTCTTCATGTTGCTGTTAACTCCACCATCAAAAACATTCTTTAGCATTTCTGTCGAAATCTAAACTGCATCTGATAACATCGTACCATTGTGTTTTCATTGGTTGTTATCCTAGAAGGAAGATGTTTACATGACATGTTAGAAAGTCCGTATTTGGTTATTATTATTATTGTCACTGCCTTATGATATGTCGTGCATTATGAATCCCATTGGAGTAAACCTTATAATTTTTCGTGGCTATTTTTTATGTCTCAATCGTTGCTCGTGTGTCTGCAGATTTTGGCGTCTGTGAATCTTGGACAGCTACCTTGTTGATGCTGTTTGTTTCTCCCAGGTCACAAACCTGAACTGATTTTCTTTTACCTATCTGGTTTTGTTCAATTGTTTGTCGCTTCTTGCTTACTTTTGTTGGGATTTCTGGGAGTGAAGTTTATAAAGACTGCTTTCCTACTTATGTGCATGCCATTATCTTTTTTCTATCTAGTACATCAATTCATGTAATGCCATAAGAAATGCGTGCACAAACCATTAGATTTGGCCTTAGTTTGGAGTCCATGTAAATTTGTCTGTTGACAACTTCCTAAACCCCAAACCCTAACATTATATACATATATGTGCAATGCTGCAGGTACTTTGTATTGATGAATGCTATTGCAAGTGGATACACCCTTATAATATTGTTTGTCCCTTCAAAGAACTCGTATGGGCACATGATCTTGGTCTTGGATGTGGTAAAAACAGCCCCACAAAACCAATTCTTATTTCATTACATATCAGATCAGATGTAGGAAAAGAATCAGACTAATTATCTTACATTTCTTGATAAATGCATGTACAAATCATGGTATTGCTGCTGGATTGAAGCATATCAACATGTGTGGCAATAGGGTAAGTGGGAAAGGGTGGCAATACTCATGCAGGTTGGCTCTGTGGACAAGTACCTAAGTTTTGTGATCATATTACAGGAGCTCTGGTGGCTGGTTTTGTGGCTGCAATAGCTTACTTAATCACCGTTCTCTACTCCCTCCACAATGTCATGAGTCTCTTCGTTCTCGAAGCCGAGATCAGTTTATGAAGCTCAGAGCATCCAGCCTCTGTGTTTCATGTTACCTGTAATATTTTTGGTGTTTCCATTTACAAGATCTAGGTGGAAGATTTAGTAGTGTCCTATGCTGTGTCTCAGATAATGTATGTTGAAACTTATTTTTGTTTTAAAAAAAATAGACTATTAGCTACATTCATTTAATTTCTTAACTTTCATAGTTGAGCAGTTGCTTAGTATGTTAGACTACTATCTGATAACCAACAAATATTCAACTTCATATCCAATGACAAATAGGAAAAAAAAAATTCGTAATAGGTCAATAGACGACGCGGTTTTCCGCGTTGTCTATTAGCGTCCAACAATAGACTACACTTAAATAGACAACGCAAAAATTTTAAATAGACTATGCGATTTCCGCGTTGTCTATTAGCTTTTTTGTTGTAGTGTTGGATTCTATCTTTTAGATATATTTTATTTCCTTGATTTATTAGGATTTGATTTACTTATTAGATTAGGATTTGATTTCCTTATGAAATTAGAATTTGATTTCCTTATGAAATTAGGATTTGAGTTTGCCTATATATAGCCGTTGTTATGGAACAAATAATTCAGTTTTCAGTTCAATAATAATTTTGTGTGTTATTTCTCCAATTCTAAAAACTCATGAATTTTTGTGGATTACCTTGGAATTCAAATATTAACTTATCAACCGGACTTTCATATACGTTTGTGTGTCTTTGATTATATCCTTCGTTGTTTGATCAATTCGCTTCTTGGGTCGTAGGAGAATTATTCTGGACTACAGTACTTGAAGGTTTTCGAATCCAAAGGTTTGGATCTACTACCATGTTAGGACTATTGTTAGAAATATTATAATCCCCTTTGATCTTAATTGTATGTATTTTAGTTTTGGTGCATCAAAGCCAAAACTTAGTTTATCTAGTTTCTAGCAACTTAGAATCGTGCCAAAACTGTAAAGTCTTGTATAGGATAATCATATTCAAATTGTAATAGAACTAGAAGAAAACATTGGAGTTTGCTGAGGAAATCAGCAAAGCCAAAGAAGAATGATAGAAGACTCAAGCATACAAGAAGAAATTGCTGAAAGAGTTAGCAAGTATGAAGATTGCTAAAGAAGCTAGCAAAAATTGAAAAGGCTAGCAAATATATGAAGAATGCTGGAAGCACTTAACGGAATGTTGAAGGAGTAAAGCAAGCTTGTTGCTGAATCTCAGCAGGATTGCTGAAATAACAACAGACGACCAACTACCAGCAAACGCATGTTAGCAATCAACAATCAATACGGAGTCATGAAGCAGAAGGATCCTAAATCACATGGAAACTAGACGAATCAAAAGGAAGGATAATCAACAGACTAAAGGAAGATTTCCAGATTCAAACTCAAAGATTTGTTCTGACAAAGTCGGCTAAAATAAGGAGAACGCCATTCAGAAACGAAGGAGATCTGAAGAGCCTCCGCAACTTCTTAGAAAAAGAAAAAAAGGAGATTGGTGAGTAGACGTCTAGTGTCTAACGAACAAGATTCAAACGGTATAAATAGAGGATTTTGTGAAGAGTTAAAAAGTTTCGAAGTTCGATAATTCAAATATTCATAAGCTCATGTGAGATATCATCTGTCGAATTCATATCCGAGCATTCATTGATCGAGACTTTGTAAAAGCTTCCAAGTTCAGCTCGATACCTTTGAAGTGCTCTTCTAAGATTATCTTTGGGATTCTTTCTATCCTAGAAAGAATCTAGCAGTCACCTTGTTCTACAACAGTGATTATCACGGGTTATTACCGCAAGAGAAAGGTTCTGAGAATAACTATAAAATTCCCAAGTCTGACGTTCGAGGAGAAGGGAGGTGTGTCCTCACTCTAAGGAGTGTCAAGGTGAAGATTGAAGACCAAGGTGATTGAAGGTGCGCGGTGACCAGACGAAGGAGTTGTTCAATGTTGGAGATCAAGCCTGACCTTGTAATCAATTGATACGATCCTCGCCGGGAGGGTTTAGATAGCAGCCCATAATCGACGAACAAGGAAACACACACTGACCGACTCGAACAGATACAATTGAAAATCCAACGCCAGTGAACTCGACCCTCAGAGAACCATAGGCAAGAACGCGAACGAGCCCCTACGACTCAAAAAGCAACTCGGCTCATGATGAAGGATATGATGGGGGAAATCCAACACCTTTGAAGTCCACCCTTAGAGAACCGTAGGCAAGGATGAAACGAACTCCTACGACCCAACAAGCAACTCGCCTCAATAGTGATGGATAAGTGAAGACGCCAAAAACGGATGTGAAAGTCCGGTTGGTAAGTTAATTTGAATTTCAAGGTAATCCACAGAAATTCACGAGTTTTCAGAATTGGAGAAATAACTCACAATTTTTATTAATTGAAATTGAAAACAGAATTACAATGGAAATATAAAACCCTATTTATTGGGAGAAAATCAAATCTCTAAACATAATCTAACTAGGAAAAAAAATATAAAAAACGTATCAAATCTATCAAAATAGACAACAAATATATCTTGATATCTTTGTAATTAAAACAAAATCTAAATCCTAACAAATCTAGAAATCAAATCTAATCAAATTAAGACTAAATCAAATCTTATCTAGATATATCCAATCTTATATAATTTCTTCAACAAATCTTCTTGAAATATCTTGATACATCTTGCCAATCTCACTCAGTTGGCTGATACTTAGAAGATTGTGTTTCAGATTGGTGACTAAGGACACGTTCTGAATGATGATTCCATTGTGTTCCACGCATCCTTTTCCAATCACTTGTCCCTTGGCCTTGTTCCCAAAAGTGACCGATGCTCCTTTGTACATCACAAGATTCTTGACTAAATCCTTTTCCCCTGTCATGTGTGCCGAGCATCTGCTGTCTAATATCCATGATTTTGCTTTCTTTTGAGAACTCGGTCCCTGCAAGACAGAAAAATTATTTAGGTCCTCGTATCCTTTCGGGTCCTGCAAAGTCAGTATTCTGGATCCAACCTTTTGGTATCCAGACCTGTTTCACTTTTACAGTTCGTGAAACTAGATCACTCTTTGGTGAATGATCAACCCTTCTTCTAAAGTAATGTATGTTGTTTGAGTTCATGTTACTAAATGTTGTGGTGTGTGAACTCTTTCTGAAATTTTCGTTCTGGAAAGAGTCTCGAGAAACTGTTCTCGGGTGAGTAGCCATCACAATCTTTTGAGAGTAAAACTGTCTCTACTCAGGCCTCGAATAGGTGTTTCTCCTATTCGGATAGCTGTTATAATAGAACTGTGGTCTATCATAACTTCTCGGATTTCTATCGGTTGTCGAACTGACTTCCTTACAACATTTACATGTTGCTTAGTCGTTCTTGTTGGTAAAATTGGATTCCTTGCATATGAAACATTACGCTTGTCCAGTTTTGAAGAAAAGTCATTTCTCCTCTCGATAGTTGATTTATGCAGTTTACGAACTGTGTTAGTATTCTATCGAGTTGCCAGTTTCGGATCAGTTTTTGACCAACATTTGGTCTTGACATTTTGCTTAACTGGCTCTTTGAGATTGACATTTCCTTTTTCCAACCTATGACATGAGCCAAGATTGGCTTTGATAGAGTACAAAAGTGTTTTCTTAGTCCTAGAAGTGGATGCATGTTTGTTCAAGACCTTTTCATTTTGATGCTAAAAAAATCCAATTCCGTGTTTATCGGACGACTATTTTTGAGCATTCAGAATCTCATCAAATTTTCTTGAGCTCTTTTTGAAAGTACATTCACATTTAACTAACTCAATTTTCTTCAAGGAATCACACTCTTTTGAGATAATTTCAAAATCTTTAAGAAGTCTTGAATGCTCTTCCTTGAGTTTTTCAAAATCCTCACTGGTTGACCTCACCTTTGCGACTTCATCGGTCAAAACTAAAATCTCTGACTTCAGTGAGGCGTTTTCACTAACTAATTTATCTTTAATCTCATGAAAATTTTCTACCTCTTTAATGATGTTTTTAAGAGAAACATCTTCTGAATTTGAGTGACTGAATTCAGAATTTTCTTCAAAAGAGGCAAATGCAAGAGATGAGGGTAGATGGGTCGTTACCACTATTTCGCAGTTCAAAGCGCTGTCTTCTTCGTCGGTAGCATCTCCATCGATTGCCGCCATAAAAGCAAGAAATGCTTCCTCATCATTCTCATCATCAGACGTATAATAGCCATCATCGTGGTCTGGTACGTCTGGCACTTCAGTTCTTGTAAGCATTGCTTGGGCAACAACATTGGATGCTCTCCTTTCAAACACCTTCTTTAGTCTGTCTGTCTCCTCCTGAGAAACTGGGGGGCATTCGTACTTCAGATGGTCTGGAGAGTTGCATTCATAGCATGTGCGTGGCTCTCTCTTTGTGAACCTTTGCTCACTGGACTGAGTTTACTTTGCTTTTCCTTTGGCCTTCTCGAGAAGTACGACCAGGTTCCTTCTTCGGAACTGAGGTGGAGGTATCCTTCACTGGTGAGGATTGATAGGCAGTTTTTTCGAAGTGAACTAGCCTTTTTGGTCGCCTTTGGAAGTCTCTCTTTACAAAGAATGCTGCGTCACCATCACTTGCTGAATTTGGGGTTCTAACAGCTTCATTCGTGTTCACCATCTCAATATCTCATTCATGGGCATGAAGTTCGGCAAACAACTCTTTTGTTGACATTTTTGAGAGATCCATGATCTTCAAACTGGTGGTTTTGACAAACCAGTCTTCTTTCGGTAATCTCGAAATAATTTTTGCATTCATGTCAGCCACTTTTTCTTCTCTTCCAAGATTTTTCATTTCACTGACAATGGCGTTGAACCTTGCTTCCATCGATTTGATTGTTATGCCAGGTAACATCTGGAAGGATTCATATTTGTCAACGCAAATTTGTTTCTTGTTGCGTCTCATAGCTTCTGTTTCCCTGGTAAGCTCGTTGATCGAGTCCCATAACTCTTTAGTGTTATTGTTTTGTATGGCTTCATCCATAAGAGATTCTGGGAGAGATTGCATAATCACTTCTTGAGAGATGGGATCCAGTTGATGGTGTTTCTTGTCTTCAAGTGTCCACTCATCCAGTGGTTTATCTATCATTTCGAGACCACTTGTGATGGAGCCCAAGTAGCAGCTGTGAGAGACGATCCAGTCTACATTCCGAGTGGGCCGATGACTAGAGCTCGAGCAAGGACTTTGAGGGCTGGATTGAATTTATTTATTAAAGGCATTTGGGCTGCAAATATTTCCAAGGAGTTGATGGTGTTGGAAGAATTAAATGAAGACCAAAAAATTATTAATTTAATTATGTGTAGTGATTGGGCTTAGTTTAATTTATTAAGTTATTTTGGGCCAAGATGTTTAGGCCTTCTTTAGTTTATTTTCGAATTTTATTAAGTTAATTTCGAATTTAATTTCCCTTATTAGACTCGGATTTGAGTTGCCTATATATATGCCTTGTATGGAACAATTTTGATTCAGTTTTCAGTTTAATAAGATTTGTGTGGTTTTCTCCTTCAATTCTGAAAGCTCAAATTTTCGAATTCCCTATTCATCCATAGGAGTTTGATTTCGACTAATCAATCGGACAGTCGTATCCATTGGTGGTGTCTTCGCTTATATCCTTTGTTGTTGGGTCAATCCGCTTCTTGGGTCGTAGGAGAATTTATTCTGGACTACGGTACTTGAAGGTTTTCGAATCCAAAGGTGTTGGATCCTTCCATCTTCAGTTTTCAGTTTGCTTCCGCGTCGTGTCTGAGTTCGTTTGTCCGAGTTCCTAGGCTGTGATCTAAACCTTCCCGTCGAGGATCGTATCATTTTGGTATCAGAGCCAGGTTGTACTCTTCCTCTTCCTTTTCTTGAATTTTCGTGTCTTTGTGTTTAAAAAAAAACCGAGTCTTGTTCTTGTACTTGTTTCCTGTCTTTTGTGATTCGTATTTTTTTCGTGTCTTGTTCCTGTTAGAGTCGAAAATCTTAGGGTTAGGGTTTCCTTGTTAGTCAAGATTTGAATTATCTTTCTTACCATATTAGATTAATTCAAATCTCCCCTTTTCTCTTTCCTTATACCTTATACATTATTCATATCTTCCTTCCTTGGTGGCCATACTATTTCCTTCTTGATTGAATTACCAAACACTTTGGTAATTACCTTATAAAAAAAACAGGTCGAAAAAAAAATAAAAAAAAATCGAACAAAATATAAAAGTTAGAATTCGAAGAGAAAAAAATATTCGTCAAAAAAAAATTCAAAAAAAGTGTTGGGAAAATAAAAAAAGAGGGGGAGTAAAACTAAATCAAAAATCCCTAATTTTTTTATTTCTACTAGTGCCTTTTTGTCTTTTTCGTCGTTTTTGGTCGTTTTTGTCATAACTTTTGCGTTCGGTATTTGTTTTTAGCTTAATTGTGCTTTTCGGAAATGTCTCAGCGAGACGATCAAGACTCACAGCTTTGCTGTGATATAAGGTGCTTTTAGGCCAAATTCCTTTGTTTTCGAGTAGTTATTGCCCTCCGAAAATTTTTCCGAAAATTTTTTTGTTCATTTTTGGTCGTTTACCTTCCTAGAGTCGTCTAGAGTCTTCCCGTCCTGTTGGTTCGTCGAATTGAAGTCTGTGGTAGGTTTCACAAATACTAGAAAGCACACTCGGGTTATGGAATACAACTCACCACTGCCATCCTATATGCTAGAGTTTATGTCTCGCAAACCCCTGAACCTTAGAACTTTTTCTAATCTTGCCTAGTGAACTGTCGTCCTACTAGATCTACACCCTCTCACTAGAATTCATATGTCTATGCCTTTCTTAGTGATCAGATGATGACAAAATAAAACTAAGTTCGATTAAGTTGCATTGTCTCACATGTCTATGAAATCAACACAATTATCTAAAATCCCCTCGGCCTACTTCTCCTTTCGGTTTCCATAGGTGATGGGTTTCTATTCACTGTCGTGCTCAAGAAACAATTGAAAAACAGGATCAAAGATAAGTTCAGTTATGCGAAACTCAATTCTATTATATATTCAAGCAGATGGTGTTTTGCTCCACAACCCAAGTGTTAAATAGAGTTAGCTCATATTCGAAAATAAAGGAAATAAAATCATAAGATCATTCATCATCCTAATAAAACTTGAAAATCTATCAACAAACTATAGACGATGATCCCTTGCGTGCTCCGATTACTTCCTCTCCAAGCTCGATCTCCAAGCACCTCTGCTCTCCGTTCGTGTGTTGTTGTTGTAAAAATTGTCTCTCCCAAAAAGTGTCGAGCCTCTTTGTTGATATACTCTTTCCCTCAGCCGTTGATCTCCTTCTCCCTTCCAAGATACATCCACGTGTACAAATGTCACTGTTTCCTTCAGACAAAGGATTGGCTTCCTTTAGTGCCACCTGTTTCCCCAGCAGACAAGATCAAAAAGGACCTTTATCCTTGTCTCTGAGTGGTCCCGGAGAGAGAAAGTCTTCAGTCTTCTTGTTCATGCATTTCCTATGCTCAAGCATATTTCTCAATCAGCATGCGGCGAGTAAGCTCTAGCATTCCGAACCTGGTCAAGACTTCACCAAATGCTTGCAAAAACTTATTAAAACTTGCACAATTTAAAATACTATAACTTAATTGCAAATAAGCATAAACAAGCAAAAAGGACTTTGATTGCTAAGCATCTTATTCAAAACAACATCTAAAGTTCATGAAAAGAGATCAAAAGATAACTCTTTATGAGAGTTATCAAGCACCGTGGAAGAAGGAGGAGGAGCAGCCTCGAGGGGAGGAGAAGTCGTTTGTGAAGCCCAGGTCAGATTCCGCAGCTCAAGGTAAATCTGTTACCACTGATTTTCGTAATAGAGATCGCAAGTGCTATAAGTGTCAGGGTTTTGGGCATATTGCTAACGATTGCCCAAATCGTAGAGTCATGGTGATTCGAAATGATGGAGAGATCGTGACTGATGAAGAGACTGACCCCGAGATACCTAATTTTGATGATCGTGATGAAGATGTAGAAGAGATTGAGGCGCCTACAACGCTGAATTTTGTGATGAGAAGGGCTTTGAATGCACAGCCTGCAGCCGGAGATGTGGAGCAAAGGGAGAATATTTTTCATACACGTTGTCATATCAACGATAAGGTCTGTAGCATGATTATAGATAGAGGTAGCTGCACCAATGTGGCGAGTCAGTTAATAGTGCAGAAATTAGGGTTACAGGTGATGAAGCACCCCAGACCATACAAGTTGCAGTGGCTGAATGATAGTGGCGTCATCAAAGTGGTGAAGCAAGTCAAGGTGCCGTTTCGAATAGGGAAATATGAAGATGAAGTGTTGTGTGATGTGATTCCCATGCAGGCAAGCCACATACTTTTGGGGCGTCCATGGCAGTTCGATCGGCGTGTGAAGCATGATGGCTTCACGAACAAGTATTCCTTCGAGTACAGGCACAAAAAGATCTCACTTGTTCCTCTGACCCCTAAACAAGTCTATGAGGATCAAGTCTAGTTGCAGAAGGAGTCGGGTGATGAGGTGCAGCCACAAAATAATAAGGAGAAAGGGGTGGTGCAGCAGTCATTTCTAGCTAGGGTTGGGGATTTGAAGTGGGCGGTTGAGGAGGAGAAACCATTGGTGTTGTTGATCTACAAGGAGAACCTAGTTTTAACTAACATTCCTGATTCTCTACCCCCTTCTATTTCATCTCTTTTGCAGGATTTTGAGGATGTTTTTCCAGATGATACCCCAGTCGTGCTTCCACCCATTTGTGGGATTGAGCATCAGATAGATTTTGTGCCTGGAGCAACCCTTCCAAATAGACCAGCTTACTGAACCAGCCCGGAGGAGACGAAGGAGCTGGAGAGGCAGATTGGAGAGTTGCTGGCCAAAGGGCACGTGAGGGATGAGTCCTTGTGCAGTTCCAGTTTTGCATGTGCCCAAGAAGGACTCGACCATGAGGATGTGCTGCGACTGCCGAGCTATCAACAACATTACGATTACCCTCGTTTAGATGACATGTTAGATGAGTTGCATGGTGCTTGTGTGCTTTCTAAGATAGATCTGCGGAGTGGTTATCATCAGATTAGGATCAAGGAGGGAGATGAGTGGAAAACTGCTTTTAAAACTAAGCTTGGGTTGTATGAGTGGTTAGTCATGCCTTTTGGTTTAACCAATGCTCCTAGTACTTTTATGCATCTTATGAACCATGTTTTGAGAGCTTTTATTGGCAGATTTGTAGTGGTTTATTTTGATGACATTCTGATTTATAGTAGGAGTTATGATGATCACTTTGAACATTTGAAGTCTGTTTTGGATGTACTTTGCAGGGAGAGACTGTTTGCTAACATGAAGAAGTGCATCTTTTGCACAGATAAGTTGGTGTTTCTTGGTTTTGTTGTTAGTGCAGATGGAGTACAAGTGGATGAAGAGAAGATTCGAGCTATCAAGGAGTGGCCGCAACCTAAGAATGTTGGCAATGTACGTAGTTTTCACGGACTTGCCAGCTTTCATAGGCATTTTGTACCCCATTTCAGCAGCATTGCAGCCCCATTAACTGAAGTGATTAAGAAGACTATGGAGTTCAGATGGGGAGAAGAGCAAGAGAACGCTTTTGAGTTGCTGAAGTACAAGTTGACACATGCCCCTGTATTATCTCTTCGTAACTTTTCTAAGACATTTGAGATTGAATGTGATGCTTCTGGGGTTGGTATTAGCACAGTTTTGATGCATGAGAATAGGCCCGTGGCATGCTTCAGCGAGAAGCTGAATGGAGCAACATTGAACTATCCTACTTACGATAAGGAGCTGTACGCCTTGGTGAGAGCCTTAAAAATGTGGCAGCATTATTTGTGGGCCAAGGAGTTCATCATTCACACCGATCATGAGTCACTGAAGCATCTGAAGGGGCAACACAAGCTGAACAAGAGGCATGCAAGATGGAAGGAGTTTGTAGAGACCTTTCCTTATGTCATCAAGTACAAGCAAGGTAAGGAAAACGTGGTGGCTGATGCACTGTCTCGCAGGTATACCTTAATCTCTACTTTAGATGCTAAGTTACTTGGATTTGAGTGCATTAAGGGTTTGTATGCTTCTGATGAGGATTTTGGTGATATTTATGTTGCATGTGAGACATCTGCTAGTGGTGAATACTTTAGGCATGATGGATTTTTGTTTAGGAAAAATAAGTTGTGCATTCCTAGGTGTTCTCTACGTGAATTATTACTGTTAGAATCACATAGTGGGGGCTTGATGGGTCATTTTGGTATTGCTAAGACTTTGGCTGTGTTGCATGAGAATTTCTTTTGGCCTCGCATGAAACGTGATGTTGAGAGGGTCGGTGGTAGATGCATTACTTGTAAACAGGCTAAGTCTAGGTCTTGTTCCAATAGATTGTATACTCCTTTACCTATTCCTACTGCACCTTGGATTGATATTTCTATGGATTTTGTGCTAGAGTTGCCACGTACTGGGCATGGTAGTGATTCTATATTTGTGGTTGTTGATAGGTTTTCTAAGATGGCTCATTTTATTCCTTGTCATAAGTCTGATGATGCATCCCATGTTGTTGCTTTGTTCTTTAAAGAAGTTGTTAGATTGCATGGTATACCTTGGACAATTGTTTCTGATAGAGTTTCTAAGTTCTTGAGTTACTTGTGGAAGACTTTGTGGTGTAAGTTAGGAACTAAGTTGTTGTTTTCTACTACTTGTCATCCACAAACTGATGGTCAAACTGAAGTAGTTAATAGGACTTTATCTACATTGTTGAGAGTTGTACTTAAGAAGAATATTAAGAATTGGGAAGAATGTTTGCCTCGTGTTGAGTTTGCTTATAATCGTTCAGTTCATTCTAGTACTCAGTTTTCCCCTTTTGAGATTGTCTATGGTTTTAATCCTCTGACTCCTTTGGATTTATCTCCTTTACCTGTGCAAGAGTTTACTAACCTTGATGGACAGAAAAGAGCTGATTTTGTGAAGCATATTCATGAGATGGCAAGGTAGAACATAGAGCGCCGTACTGAGCAGTATATCAAGCAGGCGAATAGAGGGCGCAAGAAGATGTTGTTTGAGCCAGGAGATTGGGTTTGGCTGGATATGAGAAATGAGAGGTTTCCTTTGCAGTGAAGATCGAAGTTGTTACCTCGTGGAGATGGTCCCTTCCAAGTGTTGGAGAAAGTGAATGACAATGCATACAAATTGGACTTACCAGGTGAGTACGATGTTAGTGCTACATTTAATTTTGCTGACTTAAGTCCTTTTGATGTAGGAGACAACTTGGATTTGAGGACAAATCCTCTTGAAGAGGAGGGGAATGATGGAGCCCAAGTAGCAGCTGTGAGAGACGATCTAATCTACATTCCGAGTGGGCCGATGACTAGAGCTCGAGCAAGGACTTTGAGGGCTGGATTGAATTTATTTATTAATGGCATTTGGGCTGCAAATATTTCCAAGGTGTTGATGGTGTTGGAAGAGTTAAATGAAGACCCAAAAATTATTAATTTAATTGTGTGTAGTGATTGGGCTTAGTTTAATTTATTCAGTTATTTTGGGCCAAGATGTTTAGGCATTCTTTAGTTTATTTTCGAATTTTATTAAGTTAATTTCGAATTTAATTTCCCTTATTAGACTAGGATTTGAGTTGCCTATATATAGGCCTTGTATGGAACAATTTTGATTCAGTTTTCAGTTTAATAAAATTTGTGAGGTTTTCTCCTTCAATTCTGAAAGCTCAAATTTTTGAATTCCCTATTCATCTATAGGAGTTCGATTTCGACTAATCAATCGGACAATCATATCCATTGGTGGTATCTTCGCATATATCCTTCGTTGTTGGGTCAATCCGCTTTTGGGTCGTAGGAGAATTTATTTTGGACTATGGTACTTGAAGGTTTTCGAATCCAAAGGTGTTGGATCCTTCCATCTTCAGTTTTCAGTTTGCTTCCGCGTCATGTCTGAGTTCGTTCGTCCGAGTTCCTGGGCTGCGATCTAAACCTTCCTGGTGAGGATCGTATCAACTTGGACCATCTGCTCCTGCGTGCTGGATTTTAGGCTTTTGGATCATCAAGGGTCCATCCTTCAAAACTTCATCCATCTCTGGATGTTGAGCTCTCAGTTGAATGAGACACCTCTTCTTCCATACTTCGAACTTCTCCGGGTTGTACTTAGGAAGGCTTGGATAGCTCATCATTATCTTGAGATAACCTGCTCGCTAATCACACTTAACAAACAATTAAGATTGCAAGGAAGTACGGATCCGGTCTTAAGCGACTCAAAATAGGACAGTCTAGAAAGACCGACCTGCTCTGATACCACTTGTTGGTCCCAGATCGGAGTATGTATGATGTGCAACGGAAGTATAAAGACAGTTATTCGCACTCTTAATACGCAGGCAACGCAGTTTCAACTTAACTCAGTTTTTAAGTTACAGTTTTGATTGGCCAGCAGGTTAGGTTACCGATTAACAGTTATGAGCAGTCAACAGTTATACACTTCAACACTTTTCAGACAAGTATTGAAGGTTTCAAAGTACAATTGTAAATTGTATGAGGCGTAAGTAAGTAAACTATAAATGACACAATATATTTATAGTGGTTCGGAGCCTTAAGTCCTACGTCCACTCTTTGAAAATTGATCCGATAATTAACTAAGTAATGAAGATACAATCCTCACGATCTATAGCCAAATGCTGTGGAAGCCACCGTCCACAGCAGAATGGATCACTCGTCCAGGTTGTTGTTCTTCACTCCTTCTACAATTCCTCGAAGCCAGGTACCACCTCGAAGTCTCCTCAGAACTGGTAGTCATCGAAAATGGATTGAGGACAAACCTCCCTTCTCCTTCTCCGGTGGGTGGATGGTTCAGTTCTTCCCAGAACATATGCTGGTTGGCAGTTGCCCGTGATAACCTTCTTTTCCCTAGAAAATCAGGCTGCTATGTTCTCACTTGAAACGTATGAACACCAAGAGAGTAGACTAAGTCAAAGGACTTAATCCTCGTGTACTCAAGGTTACGCAGAGAATCTCAGAAGGTTCTTTAAGCAATAATGCCTCATGTTCAATAAATGAACCACATAAATAATGTCGTTCGGTTGAGAGCTTTTAATGTGTTAGAGTTTTAAATTTGGCAGAGTAACGACTTAATTTTCAGATGCTCGATTGATATTATTGTCTCTGATCTTCCTGCTATTTATAGTTGGGGATTTGAAAATAGCCGGTAGAGACATTTCAAAGGATGTCCAATCAGAGTCCATCCTTCTCTATAAAGTAGACCTGCTCCTCTGCCTTTTCTGAACCACTGCGATGCTTTTTGCAGGGCAGTTTGTACTTGATGTGTCAGATGCCGAACAACATTGTACGACAGTCATAACTGAGTGTTTCTCCGTCTCTCATTATTGGATTCTTTAATGTTCTTTTATAACTGTTCGACATCTTGCTGTTCACATATTCCTTCGACGTAAAATTGTCTTGATCTAAAACTGTGAGCGTCTCTCGACAGTTTCTTTATGAAAAATGTATCATAGTTTTCTTTGATATGCGATCCTTGACAGTCGAAATATTGTCTGCACAGTTTTCCATGTCCGTTACTCTGCTTAGTTTTTTCTTGTCCTTTATCCTTGAGAGTTTTCTCGTCTGGACAGTTTCTTTTTTAAAAAAACCATTCCACAATTTTTTACAGTTCTCTTCTCCTAGACTATTACAGCTCGATCCATATCTTCTAATATTTATTCATATATATCTTATTCATATCTAATCATATCCATCCATATATATATATATATATATATATATATATATATCTCAATCATATATATTGATATCTATTTTATTCATATCCATATTTATTCATATCTAGATATTCTACATCTATACACTTTCTCATCTAGCCATCCATATTTATTCATATATATCCATCTATATAGAGTCCTAGAATCATCTAGTTTTAAGTTATGTATAGCAGAAAAAAAAAAGAAGAAGAAGAAGAAGAAAACCTATCCTTTACTCAATTTGGGGAATCATTAAGATGAACATTCCATCATTTCAAGGAGGATATGATCCTGAATTATATCTTGATTGGGAGAGGAATATTTAGCATACATTTGATTGTCAAAAGATTTATGGACGTGAGAGAGTCAAGTTTGCAGCTATGGGTTTTCTGATTATGCTCTTGGTGAGATCAATTGATGATTAACAAAGAGAAGAATCGAGAGTGGCCAATCATGACTTGGAAAGAGATGGAAGTTGTAATGAGGAAACACTTTGTACCTAATTACTACTATCGAAAATTATGTTACAAGTTGCAGGATTTGAGGCAATGATCTAAAAGTGTAGAAGACTATTACAAAGAGATGGATGAAGCAATGATTCGAGCCAATATCATAGAGGATACATAGTCAACAATGTAAAGATTTCTGACTGGATCAAATTGGGAAATTCGAGAAAGATTAGAGGAGCTACAACCTTATGATCACTTGCTTATCATGGTCGTTATAGCCAGCTATATTGAGGATCAATTGACGAGAAGGAGGATTAATAGCAAAGACACAAGTCAAAATCAAGTTAGTTGGAAGGAGTCACAAACAGTTAGTAAATTCTCATCAGAACAGCTTCAATTGGAGAATGAGCAGACAATGACAATGATAACCGAATCCGAGTCGATGAGTGCTTTAATTCAAGAGCTCAAAGAAGAGTATATGAGAGTTGCTACAGCTTTGAAGAGTCATATTGAAGACAATGAAGGATCTGAGGATCCAGCTACACTCACTATCATTACCAGCCCAGTTTTGGGTATGCAAAGCCAAAGTCAAGAGACCAAGGAAGAAGACATAGTTCATACTCCATTGGAGGAAGAGATCTCAATGTCATTTGAGTACACTGTTGTTGCTAGAAAAGTTTTGAGTGTACATAATCAAGTGGATATACAACAGGGTGCAGTAGAGGAGAAGGTTGAGGTGGAAATAGTTCATAAGTTTGTTTCTGCAAGAACTATTATTCTAAAAAGGAGGATGCATGAAGAAAAGAAATTGCCGGAGTTTGAACATGATCATGTGCCAAACAAGCCAACCAAAGGCAATGTAAGATGGTCAATTGAATCCGGTGCAGACTTGGATTTGAGGACAAATCCTTTTGAAGAGGAGGGGAATGATGGAGATTTAGTTATCAAGATATTTCAAGAAGATTTGTTGAAGATATTACAGAATATTTGATATATCTTGATAAGATTTGATTTAGTTTTAATTTGATTTGATTTGATTTGATTTGATTTCTAGATTTGTTAGGATTTAGATTCATTTTATTACAAAGATATCAAGATATATTTGTTGTATATCTTGATAGGTTTGATTTGGTTTTTAGATTTATTTACCTAGATAGATTAGGTTTAGAGATTTGATTTTCTCCCTATAAATAGGGTTTCATATTTTCATTGTAATTCAATTTTTAGTTTTCAATTTTCAGTAAATAAAAATTGCGAGTTTATTCTCCAATTATCTGAAAGCTCTTGAATTTCTGTGGAGTACCTTGAAATTCAATATTTGACTTATCAACCATACTTACACATCCGATTGTGGTGTCTTCTACCATTCTGCGTCATTAGTTCTTCAGCTTATTGGGGCGTATATGAGATTCGTCTGGAATACGTCATTTGAAGGGTTGAATTAGGGTTGTTGGACTTCTATCCTATTGTCATTTTTCCGTTCCAGTTCTATTCGTGTCGTTTCCGCGTCGTATCAACTCTTGTTCCTGGGCTGCGATCTAAACCTTCCCGACGAGGATTGTTGGGAAATTTGGCTAAGTTTCCTTTCCCCAGTAGCTACTTGCTTAGATTCTAGTTTTGGTGTTTTGGTGGATCAAACCCTAAGTCCTACCAGCGTCAGTTTGTCTCTAGAATAGCTCTAGTCTCAAATGTAAAGTCCTGTTTAGGTCTTTTGAGTTGTAAGTCGCAGCTGATCAAGACTCATGCTGGCTACTGTTCACCAGCATGAGATGTACTTACCAGTTGAGAGTAGTCTCACCAGCAAGCGACTGACAAAGACTCATGCTGACACTGTTCACCAGCATGAGTAGAGCTATAGACTGGTTACTGTTCACCAGTTGGGAAGGATTTCACCAGCAGGCGGCTGACAAATCCTACCAGCAGAATACATGTTCTCACTGACACTATTCACCAGCAGTGAAGCCACCAGTCATGGGAGATTCCAAGAGTTAACATCAGACATATTGGTAGACTTAGATTGTGCCAGCGCAAGTCACCAGCAGAGACTGCCAGCACAAGATCACCAGAATGATCTACCAGTCGGATGTTACCAGCAGAATTCCAGATTCTCTCTCCCAGAGTCTTAGAGACAAAAAGAAGATTCGTCGAGGAATTAACTGACAAAGTATGACTTTAAGGGAGGATACCTTAAAGTCTATCAGTTCAAGACACCAGTTCCGATTCCTCGTACTGACGAATAGTGCCGTTCTGACATAAAGAGATCAATGTCAGATAAAGCAGACAAAAGCATGGCGCTTTCCGGAAATTCCTACCTGCCGCCATCAGAAGGACATACGAGGACAGAGACCTTTTCCGGATGTGTCCAAACGGCTAGAAGATTTGAATGGGATCCCGCGTCTATAAATACCTGGGATCCATCAACATTCAATACTCTTCTCTCTCGCTCAACTACCGAAAGTCAGAAACTTTATTGCAAGCAAGCAGAACACTTTCGAGGCCTTTCTAAAGGCTATCCGTGTGTTGATTTATTCAAACACGAGACTTCAAGCTTCCAGCTTGTAAGTTACAGATCTCTTTGGTGTTCTTTCTCTTCTGAGGAAGTTCACAGCAGCTCTTGTGCCAGCCAACACTTGAGTTATTACGGGCTTTTGCCGTATTGAGAAGATACGTTCTTGGGAGAACTAAACACCCAGTGAAGCTGTGGAGGTTGAAGTGACGTGCTCGCACTCCACCAGCTGATCAGAGTTGAAGAAGGACAAGGCCGGGAGCGGTTGATCTAGTGAACTGGTGGACGAGGCATTCACCAGCTAGAGATAGATCGTAGGACGCTTGTACCCGATTACTCTTAGTGAAATTTCCAGTGCTACGACTGGAGAGTGGACGTAGATCAGTTGATCGAACCACTATAAATCCTTTGTCTTTTATCAGCTTTCTGCATTTCATACTGATTTAAAACCCAGCACCCAAGTGCTGGTGTATACTCTGAAAACTGATAACTGTGTAAACAAGGCTAAAAATATTCTAAGTCTTGAGCTACCAGCTGACGAGCCAGTCGCCAGTCAGCTGTGTACGCAGAGTCCAAGTTGACTTACCAGCTGACAAGGTCCCAGTCAGCTGAGTAACCAGCAGAGTGCAAGAAACGATTAACCACATTTTCCGCTGCCAAGTTATACCCTGATAATCGGGGACCAATAAGGATCGTATCAATTGTTAAGGGTTCAAATCAGACCACGGTGAAAGAGACGATAGTCAAAGGTGATGGTAGGTGCAACATAGCCTGATGTGAGCCAAGGGTTAGAAGTGTTGGGATTTGTATACTAAAAACATTTATTATGTTATGAATAAAATTCACTTTTCTCATATTTGTGAAAAAACATACTTGTAAGAATAGCGGTATCCTCTTATCTAGTCAATAGGGAGATTATACATCGTGTAGGAGATTGTTGAAGATCGTATAGATCATTTGACCTAGCAAGATATAAATAATAACATCACAACTGAGACAGCCTGAGGATTAGTATGTTAATATAAGCTGCAACATAGTCGGTTATAAGTGGTTTATCTCGAGCACTTGATATAGTGGTATGTGCGGTTGCATATTGATAAGACGAAAGTGAGATGTGTTCTTTTGCATGACTTCATAAGAACCAGATCATGTTGTGTGTCACTTTGACTTGCCATGGTTAGGGGTGTAAATGAACCAAACTGTTCATGAGCTACTCGGATCTCGACTCGATAAAAGCTCGTTCGAGTTCGTTTAGTAAAGCTTGTTTATTAAATGAACCGAACTTGAGCATCATAGTATTCGACTTGTAAGCTCGTGAGCAGGCTCGTTAGCTAAAATTAGTACTCCCTCCGTCCCGGCTGAATTGTTCCGGGTTGACCGGGCACACTAACCAAGGAGTGTGAGTGTAAAGTAAGTTGAGTGGAATTAATATTTTATTGTTGAGTGTGAAAAAATTGCCTTTTTAAGTAATGGGACAATTGAGGTGGGACGGACGAAAAAGGAAAGTGGGACAATTGAGGTGGGACGGAGGGAGTAATATTTATAAAATAATTACTTTTATAAAAACAATATTTTCATGATTTAAGAGTAACAATAATGATAAATCTATCTAATAATGAAAAAAATGTAGAATTTGAGCATGAATATGATATTATTTTTGGAATAAATGACTTTTTCTTCAAAATAATAATGAAAATATTAAATATATTCTAAATTTAGAAAGTTCGTTTAGGCTTGATAAAAGCTCGATAAAGTTCGTAAACATCAAAGTATTCGATAAAAAAGCTCGAAGCTCGACTCGAAACTAAACGAGTCAAACTTGAGCACGACACTACTCGACTCGACTCGGTTCGATTACACCCCTAGCCATGGTGGAGAGCCTGGTTAACGTGCTCGTATATCCGCATCTTGGGTGACAACAATTTGTGTAGAACATTATGGTAACTAGCTTTATATTACCATATCCGAGTAATAAGATGTGAACATTCCCTAAGGACCACAAAAATATTTATCATGCCAAAGTCCTACAGGCTTATTAAGTTCAAGCATGAATGATGATGGTTGAGTTGTACTACTTAGGAGAATAAGAAGTTAATTAATTATTTGAAGCTTGTTAGAGGATTAGCTTAATTAATGACTGTCCGATTAAGTTAAATATGGGAATTCATTAAATCAATGCAACTTGTTCCTCATAACATTGTAATAAAGAGGTAGGTCAGTATTAATTTTCTGATGGAATGAATTACTATTAATCAATTAATTATGTTCACGGTTGTGAACATGAGAATTATTTAATTCGTAGGCCCACTTGATTATTTGCATCAGGTAACAGATCTTACCCAACATAATATTTAAGGGAGCCCATTAGGGTTTGGAAACCGAATTATAAATAGTTTTTCTCTCCTATTTCAGTAGTACCACACAACACAACAGAAGTGATGGATTTGTATACTGAAAGAATTATGATTAGTATATTATGAACAATTTGTTTTAATATACCGACAATCATTATTGTTCTGTTACAATATTACATCTCCTATCTTAATTAACAAGCATATATCGCAAACGACCTAATCATATTATCTCGTCGATAGGGAGGTCATACGGTGTGTTGTAGACCACAAAAGATCATATAAATCTCTTGACCTAGCGAGGTATAAACAGTTGTCATAGAATAAATAAACAGTTGTCACAGATGAAATAATGTTAGGATAGACTGTTGGTTTAAGCTGTAGTACATTCAGTATTTAGTAGCTTATATTGGTTACTAGATGTGCTGGTACATTTTGTACGTATTAATAATACCTAACCTAGATCGATTCATTTATCTGACATTAAAAAAATATTGATCTTGATAGTTGGACGATATCTAAAGCCTAACAAAAGTTCAAGCAAGTATAAACAAGTTTGGGTGTCACTTTGAGATGTTATGGTAGAGAATCTTTCATGAACTTGTATCTATGCATCTTGGGTGATAGCAACTTGTGTATATTATGCTAAAGCCCTGCAGGTTTTTTAAGTTCAAGCATAAATGAAAAGGTTTAGTAGTATCACTTAGGAATAAAAGATGTTAATTAATTTATAAACTTGTTAGAGCTTTAATTAATTAATGAATATCTGTAACCTTGAATATAGGGATATGCCGAGTCCGTGCAACCCGTTCCTCATAATGTGGCAACAAAGGGGTAGGTCATAATTGATTCTCTGGTGAAATGAATCAATAGTAATTAATTAATTATATTTTGGGTTGAATATCTAAATTAATTCATTTAGAGATCCACTTTTTTATTGGCATACTGATCCCTGGTCTGGCCCATGAAAAGATCAAGCCAATTACCATTAAGGAACATATTTTTCCTATAAATACCCCCTCAGTTCCTCACAATACATGTTCATAAGTTGTTAATCAGCAAACCAGTTTATAATTACAATTTTAGTTAATAAGTTTGTAAATGAACCAATTTATTCGTGAGCTACTTCAGTTTCGATTTGATAAAAATTTATTTGAGCTCGTTTAATGAAGTACGTTTATTGAATGACCAAAAGTTGAATTTTATAATATTCAACTCGTGACCAAACCGTTACCTAAAATTAATATGAAATATAAAATTATTAATTTTAAAAAATTAATATTTTCATAATATAGATTAACAAGTATATAAACATCTTTGTACTTGTAAGAAAAAACTAAAATTGAATATGAAAATGATGTTATTTTTGGAATAAGTAATTTTTTTCAAAGAAATAATAAATATTTTAAATATTATCTAAATTTAAAAAATTTGTTTATGTTCGATTAAAAATGAATCAAGTTTGTGAATTTCTAAGTATTAGTTAAAAAGCTCGACTCTAACAAACAAGTTAAACTTAAAAAAGAGACCACCCACTCAATTTTGTTTGGTTACACCCCCACTGATTTATATTTACAATCTAATTATACATTTTTCTAAGTTATGGTTTTTTATGTAATCGCCTCACATATTTTATTTTGTGAGATCGATGTTTTTTCATATTAATTTAATTTATTAACTATGTTTGTAAAACTTATACGGGTCTCATCAGACACTTGAGTATGATGCAGTATCTCTGTAGTAATTAATCCACAAATTTATTCCTTATTTTTAAGATTTCAAATATATAAATATTAAAAAATAGATTACATAAATTTTAACAATTTTTATTAAAAAAACATAATATAAGTATCTAGGCTAACTAAACAATAACATCACCTAATCTCCCTAGTTGGGTATCTAGCCTGCCTAAAAAAAAAGCATCTAGCCCACCTGGACGGTGATCAATCCAAAATCTGCCTAGTCCAATCGAATATATATATATGGTTTTCGCTTAGACCGAGTTATACAACCATGGCCGTACCCTCCAAGCAAAAGGAGGTGTTTGAACATCATCGACTCGTTTCAGTTAATTATTACATGATTACATATCAAACCTCATTACATAACGTTCTTCAGATATATACATCATTCATTTTCATTCTCCCACAGATACAAGTAAATGTATATATATATATATATGTAAATGTATATACACAGTCGGAGAAGAGAGTCCTCTTCCCAAAGTCTCGACTGGAAAAGTAACCAATTTACCAAGCATGTAGTGGTGGCGCCTTCTCATGCAGTGCCTTGTAGCACTGAAGACTGCAAAGAGGTAGCTTCGACTTGGAGTCTCTATACTTGTACACATTTGTACAAGAAGGAGCCGCACATTTCTCCCGTGGAGGAGGATAGCTGGAAATCCATGTCAAAAATCCTATTATATTTAAATTTTACATTAATTTAAACATACACACTCAGCTCGAACTCGAACCCATACTCGAACCCATGACCTCTTGGTTAGGTTCAGGACAATCAAAAATCCTATTAGGTCAAAATAAAAGGTGGCAAGCAGAAAATTTGTCTAAAGAAAAATGGGTACATGTTCAAGCTAAACTTTTGAAATGGAGATTAAGATTGGCATATTTGGGTGGTTTCTGACTAATGCTTGTCTCAATTAAAAATACCTGCAAGACTTGGGTTCAAATATGCTTGGGAGGCCAATCTCATCTGGAAATGTTACTACTGTCCCTGAAGGTCCCATGACCCATCTTACAGCATTGGGTGCAACTGTAGCAGCATTTGCGTTTCTCTCCTGCATTACGATGCATGCATGACTAGAACAAACATAAAAGTGATGATGCTCCGTATGAACTACATCTTACCTGTGCTAGCTCCTCCTGTCGTTTTTTAATCTTCTCTTCTCTCCTTTTCCTGCTGGATTCTTGACCCAGAATTTTTCTAATTGCCTCAGCCTATTAATAAGGAAATTCTACAGTCATGTAACTCAACTAGTAGATGTAAACCTTGAGTTTTAATAGCACAGTACACAAGAATCCATACATTACTGACCAGTTACTGAGCATGAAAGACGAAACAAACCTCAGATTCACGAGCAACCTTCTCATTTTGTATCCTACGCCTTTGGGCAGCCTCGGCCCTTTTCAGTTGTTGCTCCATTTCTGTTAGTTGTTCCTTTGGCTCTGCCATTAATAACATGAAATATTAGCTGCCAGTATCACATAAGAAAAGGCCATTAACTATTACGAAAGGAAGTGATGCTCACTTCTTGGTGGGGCAGGTGGTAACCCATCTGGAAATTGGATAGCTTTAGTAGCCAAACCGGGTGAGTTCTCTCTACCAGTTAAAGTAGCCCTACGGCGGGTAGTGATTGTACCTTCTTTCGAATACTCAGCTACACTCTGTTGTTTCTTATTCCTGTGTTCAACCTCACAATCCGATACTGATTCTTCCTCTTCCATATAGTCAGTATCTTTAGATGTTCTTGCTGATTTGAGTTTCTTACTTTCTTTGGCTGATCTTGAGGAACCATAATCTTCAATTCCCAAAGAAGAATCTTCAATTTCTCTATCCATTACTTTAGAGATTTTCCGCAGTTTCTTGCGCCTGGTACCATCTTCATACTCTGTATAGTCATAAGATGCAATTCTTGAAGTTTTGAGCTTTTGAAGGTACCGAATCTCATCATCATCGTCATCCTCCTCCTCCTCCTCCTCCTCATTTACTTCATCAGCAGAATATTTATTGATAGTTGATTTCTTTTTAGATGACCGGTCACGCATCAAAGCTTTCTTGGCAGATTCCTCGGGTATATCCGCCCCAAATGAATCAGCTTTTTCAAAGACAAAACTAGTCTTGGAAAAATCCTTCCATGGCACACCACGGAGGCCACCCTTGTCATCTACATCCCGGAGATTATAGGTTTCCTGTAAACAGGGACCAACACTGTAAGATATACGAAGTATGAAAAATAAGCTATGAGTCTACTTAAAAGATCAAAGTAATTTGTGAGGATAGCCAAAGAGGCAAATTTCATGTCAAAATAGCAAAGAAAGGCCACAGAAGTTATCTAGTTGTATCACATCTAGCATCTACACTTGTTTTCTAAGCAACTACAACTGCATAAAATACAGTGATGCCATACATTGCATCAGGTCGCATTTTCAATTATGAAGATAGAAGAATGAGTTACAGAGCCATAATTACTTGAAAAGTTTTTAATCAAGAACAGGAGAATACCTGACGATTCATCTTAGAGGGAGGATGAATAGCATCTGAGTTAGACATGGCAGCAAAAGTTCCAGCTACTGAAGAACCACCGGAACTGGATCTTGTGTGAATAGTGTGTGTTAAACCTCCAACCTTGAGTCTTACCTTATTGAATTTGTTTCCAGTTCCAAACCCATCAGATGCTGTTCCTAGTGGCTCAGAATTATCGCCACCAGTTGCTTGTTCGCTCATTCTGTTGTCTTTCATTTGCCGACTCTTCCAGCTAGCTGCAGCAGGATTGTTCTCAACACAACTTATAAGGTCAGTAGATTCCTCTAGTGCCTCGCTTTCATCATAATTTTTACGCTCTGTTTCAGGATCAGCAAGGTGTAGTGATGGTGTTGATGGCTCCTTGCCCACACTTGGTGCATCACTCACATGGTCTGATGGAGTTGATGACAACGAAAATGAATCCAGATATTCTTGGGGAGATTCAGATTCATTAGGAGGACGACGATACAAATTGCTCCTCCTCTTCCTCAAAGGTCTGTGTATTGTATTACTCCCAAAATCTCCATAGTTACTATCCATATAAATGGGAACAATTCAAGAAGCTTATTCAACTTCTTCCTCTTGACATTCAAAAAGAAACACAACTCAGACATTGAACCACAAGAAAGTTTGAGAGGAAAAAACTAAAAGCTCCTAATTTGAATGTTACTTAAATAAAAGTAGAAGTTCATTCGAGAAATCTAACTCCATTCCTAAGAACAGAACTTATACACACACAAACACATATTATTTGGTTTCCTATGATAATCCAGTGTGACAAAATAGCTCTACTCATGCAGAAAAGTTTCACATTTAGTGGGAAACAAACACCACACTACATGCTCCTATACGCGAAGTTTCCCCCCACCATACCTAGCGTGAGACCATTTAACCTCAAACCGCTAGGAACCCATCATTGAAATATACTAGCCTGGACAATTTTCCAAAATCAATGTGACCAAGATTTCCTGCAGTCAAGAGACTATCATCGACAAGAAAACTGGAAAGTTTCAAGACTACCAAAAGTCTCACCACACACACACACAAAAAAAAAAAAACATATTCATTTTCACCACAATAACTTCGATGACTTAACTATTCAAACCCAAACCAGTTTGCTGTCACGCATGTAACTATGAAAGCCACTAGTTCAACTGCATAGGCACACATATTAACACTCGCTCTCATCAGTTTCAACTGAATTTCCATAATCAGAGCAAGAAAGTGGGCATCACACCGATTTATGTAGAAATAAGCAGCGAAGCAAAACAAAAAGTTCCATAAACAAAACATTTGGAATTTCAGCAATAGCTCCAACAAAAAGAAGAGTAAAAGTTTAAAGAACAAAGCATCGAAGCAAAAATTGAAAGAATTTACCTATAAACAGTAAAGAAACTGCAAGATATTCCAACAATCACACAAAATTGGAAAGAAAAGCGATGAGTTGAGTCGGTAGTGATTGTCGGGGCGGAAGGTAAAGGCGCTTTGTGTTTCAAATCCCGCTGAGAGGAGTCACGCGACTTTTATTTGCTTTGTATATTCAGTATATGGAAAGATGCATTATACTGGATTTTGAATTATTTATTAGTGAGTTGAATTTTGAATTCTTAATGGAATAATTGAAGTTTAGGAACTTAATTAACTCTACTCAAATGAAAATGAATATTTAAATTTTATGATAATAATTTATTTTAAAGAAATAATTTTATTCAAAAAAATATCATATTTATACTCAAATTCAATTTTTTTTAATTACAGTGATTTATCATAGTAGGTACTTTTAATTATGAAAATGTTAATTTTATAAAATTAATAAGTTTTTATTTTATAATAATTTTAGTTAACTAGTTTAATCACGACCTCATCAAATAAAACTCAAGATTGTTTCATTTATAAAACAAAGTTCGCTAAACAAGCTCCAACTTTTTTTTATCGAATTGGGTTTCAAGCATCTCATAAATAATTTAATTCATTTACAACTCTATCTCTGAATAACGTGAACAACATCGACAATATTGATACTTTCTCAATATTATTAATAAATATGTACCAATAAGGGTGCAATTGAACTGAGTTGATTAGTATCTAGTTCAAGTTTGACTCATTTATTATCGTGTTGATGTTGGTCCCGAAATCAGAGTAATATAATGTGCAGTGCAAATAGAATTGATTTGAACTTGTCAAAACTACTTACTGAAGTCAGAAAAGAAAACATGGTGTACTAAGTTTACAAAGACACTACTCAGTACACTAGTCATTCAGTTTGCTATCGTCACTCATCTAGAAAACTCCTTGTAAGCTGTTCTGACTTCAGGTTCAAGTGAAGACGCACCCCGCAACCTTCTTCCTAGTGGATGGATGTTTTCTCGTTCTTCCCAGAACTCAGTTTGGTTGGCAAACTCCCGTGATAATCAATATCATAGAGTAGGATATTGACTGCTATGAATATAACTTAGAAAGTTATATTCACCAAGAGATAGCTTTTGCTTTAAGCTCTAGCCTCGTGCTTTGAGACACTAACACGGAATGAATAACTTGAGTTGGAAACTTAAGTCTCGTGAAAGAACTCACGGAAATTTAGAAAATATGTGTAGAAAGTTTGACAGAGCTTCAACGTATCTTTTCAAGAGAATTCGTTACCTTTTCAGGTTGAAGTGTCGAGCTATTTATACTCTTCAGGGGGACAATTTGAATTTCCACCCGTTTGACACATTGAGAATATCGTCCAATTATAGCCTATACTTTGGTCTGCTCTGCTATGCTTTACCGTCTGCTTTTTCTTTTGGTAGTGTACTTTCTACTTGCTCTTGTCAGACTCAGTTTCAGTCCGAGGAATCCAAGTATGAGATATCCCCATACTGACTTTTTGACTTAGCATTGAAGTGCCTTTAAGTCTGACTTTGAATACTTATGTTTCACATGCTTTAGAAATAAAGAACCTCCATACCGACATTCTAAAATCAGTATGTGCTTCCTCTATACTGACATTCCAAAGTCAGTATAGGCCTTAGCCATACTTAGTGAAATTCAGTTTCAGTTTCCAAAACTTAGTTTCCCGAAACTAAGTTTCTTGCCTTACTAAGGTTTGAGCATGAACACATGTCTTCATATCTTGAGCTTTATCTTCTTGAAAGTCTTCATCAGAAACTCAATTTCTGATTTCTTTGCTTTGTGTTCAGTATTTAAGTTTCTATTACAACTCGAACAATCCTATACAAGGATTACATTTGAAAACTCTAGAAAATTAGTACTAAAGTAAGTTTTGACATATCAAAACATTAAATCAAGAGATGAACTGAAACTCAGTTCCTAACAGTTGAGCTTTAAATTTTTTATCAAATTCTTTGAAGTTCACAAACTTAATTGTGTCTTAGTCAACCCTAAACGAACTTTCTAATTTTCCCTAATAACTTCAAGGATTTATCACACTTATTTTTGGGGTTAGAATTTTTGAACAATAAATTTATGTTTTTTTTTTTTTTTTTTGTAGAAAGTACGCACTAGCGAAATTACTATTTTCAATTTGGGCCATGAGTTTTTGGGGAAGAAGCATGAACACATAATTTTAATGAGGTTCAGCATTTTGTGTGCCAACGTCCTGAAGCATGACAAAAAAACCTTTGTTAATTATGGTTTCTAGAATGAAGAGGGGCACAATAAATATTTTTGAGTTTTACGGAATGGATAAGGAGATACAGTAGGATTAAAGTTGGAATTAACTTTCAGAGAAGTAAATTCTTTTGGTTTCCTTCTCCTCCTCCCCCTCATCTTTTATATAATTCTCTCATTCATTTTTAATTGTTTTGCCACCTTGTTGCTTGCATGTTCAGACTTGAGACATCTGTGCGCGAAGGAGAAAATTGATGATTGTCGACAGTTATGATGGCTTTAATATTTTTTTAGATAGTGGACTCCAGGGGATCTTCAAATAGGTGGGGGATTCCAGCTTGGGGTGCAGGAACTCTGATGTTGACCATCACTCAAAGGAGCTTGAAAGTTCGAAGCTAGTCAATAGTCCTCGTTCGTGGTCTTTTGGAGATCGCCAGCATAAGAGCGCTTATGTGGCTGACTTTTAAGATTCGGAGATGGGTAGTTCCAATGGACATAATGAGGGAAGTATATAATCTTGGCATTGGCCCCGCATGATGGGACGTTAGGCATGGTTCCAGCTTGGGCTAAATAAATTTTGGTCCTCAACAATAGCACCATTATTTCTTAGGAAAAAAGGAACATTTCTCGAGGAAAAAACTCAAAAGGTAAGTAAATGGTTAGTTTTAGAACTCGTGTTTGCTCATACCTGCCAAGGGTTAATGTTTAGTGATCACGTTACATGGCTGCTCGAGGCATGGTAGCTTCTTATTGGGCCCAAGAAGATTTTACGATAAATTCTACTTTTGTAGGAGAAGTACGTGAAGGTAATACGAAGATAATTGTTCGTGGGGCGTCGACTTTGCTTAGAGAACACAGTGAAGACATCAATTCTACATGAACTTAATACTCATTAGGGATGATAGATCTGCTAAAATAATATTGTAGAGATAATAATTTTAGCTAGAGAATGCCACAGAAAAAATAACTCTGCTCGGAGAATACAACAGAGGTAGCGATTCTGTTAGAAGAATATCATGAAGATAATAATTTTGCTTGCAGAATACTGCAGAGATACTAATTCTACTAGGATAACTTCGTGGAGATAATAATTATGCTCTAAGAATGTTGTAGAGATAATAAGTCTACTCTTAGAATACCACAAAGATAATAATTCAACCCAAAGAATAGCAAAGATAGCAATTCTGCTGAGTCCATTACTCAATCAAAGTGAGTGAAATTTATACTCTAGTAATGTTTCAAGACATGGAGAGGCAAGGCCTTGCTCCGAAATGTTTGTTCTCCAGGGTGTTTGCCCTATGGAAAAGTTTTTCCACCCCAAGGCTTGTAGATGCTCTGAAACAATAATAGTATATTTTGGGGATGTAAGATATGGAGGGCAGTCCTGGCTCCGAAATGTTCGTTCTCTAAAGTGTTTTCTCGTGGAATAGTTATTCCACCCAGAGACATATAGATGCTCCAAAGAGACGTTAGTATATAACGGTGATACATGACATGGAGGGGCAATGCTTAGCTCCAAAAATGTTTATTCTGCATGGAATTTGCCACGTGGAATAATTTTTTCACCGAAGGCTTATAGATGCTCTAAAGAGATGATGAGATATTTACTAGCCCGAGAGGATGTCAGGGAAATGAAGTGAAGGCTTGATCGCAAAATTATTTTATCAGCGACTTAGCTAAACTAATAATAAAGCGTCAAATAAATTATCAATCCCATGGGGAAGAAATAATGAAAAATCTTAAATACTAAAACATAGGTTCTCAAAATACTGGTTAGGAAAGAAAATAAACTTTGGGTTTTGTTTCAAACTAATTTCGCAAATTAAAATTAAATAGGAAAATAAAAGACTTTTGATGAAAGCAGATATGAGAAGTACAGATTCTAGGGATATCTACCTATCAAGTATGACATGTATGAATGAATTGATTAATTCCCAATTTAATTCCTCTTCGTAGTGAAACATCAGAAAGGTATTATGAACTTCTTTGTTGGACAATTCATAAAGTAGATTAGTCAATTACCTATCTCCGCTCGGTCTCAAGATGAATTAACTAACTCCAAAAATCCACAGATTTATTCTTATAATCTATTTCCTTCTGCTCAAACAAGAAATCAAATTATATTGTGAAAACTCTTTCCATTGAAAACTATTACAGTTACGTCTCAAGTTCTCAACTAATTAATCCTAAGATGTGGCCAACAAACTCAAGATTATAAATAAGCACAGATTTCACAAACTACGATGGGAAATGGAAAATAACTCAATTAATCAAACATGCATACATTGATAGTTCGAAACCCTAGAATCTGAGAAGGAATTTAGTTACACATATTCATGAATAGAATCATCAGAGATAAAGAATAACATGAATTGTATAAAACTTGTGTGTAGATGTCTTCCCACAAAAACATGTCTTCAATCATAAAACCTAAAAACTTCTTGGAAATCTCTAAAATCTTCAACTCTAAATTCTCCTAAATTCTCCACATATTTCCACACTAATTTTCGAATTTTACATGGCCTTATATAGCAGTGATAGATGTATCAAACAGTATCTAGGATTAGATATGTCTCTATCTTCAAATTAGGATCAAATCAAGAAATCCCGACGTCGCGTCGATCGACGGAGCATCTTGCGTCGATCGACGCCCTTGAAGAGCTCGCGTCGATCGACGCACATTCTTGCGTCGATCGACGTGGGCATGGCCTTCGCCTCTTTGCGTCGATCACTCGTCGATCTCTTTTATCGATCACCCTCCGAGCAGCTGTGTTGTTCGACGTGCCATGGACGTCGATCGACGCAGGTCTGGAACACGAGCATCTTTCTGATTCTTTCCTATTTTCGACTAAAAACTTGCATAATTCACCAATCACGACATTACGAGCACAAAAGGCAATCCATGCACAAAAAGACACGTAAAACAATCTAAACACCACCCAATTAGTCAAAGAACAAAGAGATAAGTTGGTAAAAATACTAACTTATCAAGGCTCAACTCTCATAGCTTCGAGATGTGGAGGGGCAAGGCCCTAATCCAAAAGTTTCGTTCTCCAGGGTGTTTGCCCCGTGAATAGTCTTTTCCACCCATAGGCTTATCGATGCTTGGAAGAGATGATAAGATATTGTGTTGGTGATATCGGTCTGTGCAGGAGAAAGCCAATTTCATGTTATATGGTGGTTTGAACAGCTTTTGTAAGTTCCTTTCAAGACATAATTACTCTAGGAAAAATTAGTTTGGGATCTATGCGGAGTGTCGGAGGAAGGATGTTTTCTTGAGGCGTAGTCATTAGGACGACTTCGAGTGGCGATCCCTAGTTTCAAATAATTCCACAGTTGGTATTAAACTTTCTTAGTTAGCCTTGGGTCAAAGGTATCCTTGTGAGCCATATCTTCTTTTGAGGACTTTTGTGCTAAGTGGTCTCCTCCACGAGTTCGAGTTACAAGGGGTTCAAGCCCCTTTCAACATCCCAGAGCTTTGGATGACCTATCTTGCCGAAGAAGATTCTATTGACACTTGGATTGGCTTGGATAGGCTTCCCAAACACATTCAGTATTGATGGTTCCATTAGGTAGTCATCAAGAGTGTTGCATCTACAAGGCTCTTGTTTTTCTCTATTAAATTATATTGTACGGGCAGTAGATTGTGCCTTGTTTAAGTTTTGCAATCATAAGACTTTAATTTTACTCCTCCGCGTACTAGCTTGCTTGTTCAGGCATTTTTGGTGTTTTGCCCTTGCTAATACATTTGTTGGGTACTACTCTCAGCATTCACTAGGGGGTTGGCGTCGGGGAATCATTGTTTATAAACTCGTATTTCCACTCACTTATGACATTGTTTTCTTCATTGTTCTGTGCATTTTCATTAGTTTAGGTTTAATTGTTGAACATGAGTATGTTTTAGTAAGTATTATACTTGTGGTGCTTGATTTTGGCTGAAAATACATCAAATAGGAGGAATGTTGATCAAAAGATGAACAATCTCGCTACATTAGCCTTTTTTTCGACCAATACGAGATTGTGTTGATCGACGTGGTTGAAAGCTTGAAGGAATTGGAGAAAGACTTCCATGCCGATCGATATAGCATGTGTCGATCGACGTAGAATCGATCAAAGTTGATGTCGACATGGGAGTTATTTATCGACCGATGTGGATTTGTGTAAGCTTGGATAATGCGAGCAGGTCAGAAGCATGATTTTACAAGTTAAAACAGGATTTTTGGGCCATAAACACAACAACTTTTCTCTGAAATTCAAGCCGACAAGACTTAGCCTTACTAGCATATGTACTCATGTATTAGGTTACTTTCATTCATTCAATTTTAATTTTTAATTTTAAGCCTTTAGAATTTGAAGAACTAGATCAAGAATTTATTTTCTATACTTTTATTTTCCAAGTAAGTTTTACTAATGAAACTTTTATTTCTTTTTCAATGTTGATTTCTAGTATGTCTGGCTAGAAATCCTAGTAGATTCTAGGGTTTTCACCATCTATATTGCATGTCTTGATTCGCTTAATTCAAACTTAATTTAATTGGTTTAAATTCTATGGTTTTGATTTTTAAATCTACTTGAATAGAAGGATTGAGAGATGAAAATTGAATTAGGTTTATAATTGTTAATTCAAAGATCAAGAGGAGAAGATTAACAATAAGAAGAGAAAATTCAATGTAATTGCTTTCTGTCTAAAAAAGAAGAATCAATTGTAGAAATTTAATCTGAATGTTTATTAGGATTAACTAGTTTTTGTTATTGTGAAGTAAAGTTCACTAACTATTATTCTTGGATTTAATTGTCTGACTAATGAATTAATTCCACTTTATGAGATTTTCCACCATGTGTATTTGTTGGGTTTGGATTCTTAGTTTCATGCATGTTGTCTAGATTGGTTGATATCCCTAGGATTTGTGCTTTAATTTACTCAATTTTAATTCCAAAGTTTATTTTAAAAAACAAAACCCTTTTCAAATTGATTTTCTCAAACAACAGATGATAAACCATGTCTAGTACATGAAGTAGTTTCCCACACTTTACCCTTGGGTTCAATACTCTAATCTATAAATATATTTTCTCATTGTTTTACTACAATTTATTTGGTAATTTTCCAGTTATCAAATTGGCGCCGTTGTCGGGGAACAAGTTAGATTCTACTTTGTTATTGGCTTGTTTGGATTTATGTTGGATTGCATTTTTAAAATTTGTTATCTTCTATGAGTTGAGTTTTGGTATGTTTCGAACAACGCAACACGTGCGTCGATCGACACAAAAATTTGATTTGCGTCGATCGACACACCCTTGTGTCCATTGATAAGTTCATTATTTCATTCAGTTATCAATTGATTTTTAAGTTTATTTTTATGCTTTTATGTTATGCTTTAGTTGTTTAATTAACATTTTGTAGTTATTATAATTGACTTGATGTTTGTGATGAGTTTTTTCAGTTTCCCATGTCTAATAATCAGCTAAGTGTTGAAATTGATTTTTTTGGTCGAGGTGTCTGTTTTGACCAATGCAACACGCATCGGTCGACGTGGAGATCCAACAAAGAGAGGCCATAACATTGACCGTCTATCGACATCAACGAAGCATGTCGATCGATGCAACCCACGTTGATTGACACAGAGTTAAATGGAGAGCTCGAATTTAAATTTTTTTCAGTCGACATAAGAGCTCCATTTTGGTCGACATCAAGCATATCGGTTGACATAAAGAGCTTTTTGTTGAGGTTTTCAAGACTTGGGCCCAATTGAACATCAAACACATCAAACTATGTATAAATAACACCTAGGTTTCAGATTTTAGGACTTTTTGCCACTTTTGAGACTTGGAGAATTTATTTTACTTTATTTTTTTGTGTTTTGCTTTCGATTGGAGAATTTGATCAAGAACTGACAAACCTGGATTGGATTTGGCAACAGTTTTATTTTTATGCAAATTATTTTCAGGTTCTATCTTTTTATGTTATTTATTTTATGTCGATGAGTGGCTAAGTTTTTAATCAAATTCTGGGGTGATTATTAATTTTTATGATGCATGTTTAGGGTTTAACTGTTCGACCGATTTCGTTGTTAAGGTTTATTAATTTCCTGGATTAATTCTGAATCTGAGATAGTTGGCTACTAAATTAGGTTTTCTTAGCTAATTAATTCGAGACTGTAATGTGGGAATTAATGAATGAAATAGGAATTTTAATATAATTATTGAACTTGTTTTAAAAGAAAATAATTAATCATATGAATCAATTTGAGGTTTTAAGGAGTTATTAAACTTTTCTAGAGACCGAAAGGGTATAAACTTTTAATAATCAACTTTATGAATTGCCAATCATGGAATTTGTAATATTTTTCAGATGTTCCACCTTCACATGAAGATTTGAATGATCGATGAAATATTCCCTTGCATGCTATCTAGGATATGAATTAATCCCCAGAATCTGTTTTTTCTCTAATTAAATTTAAAAATCTCTTTCAATTGTTGTTTTCTTTAAATTCTGAATTTTTTATTAAGTTTCAAAACATCCAAAACCCTTGATTTTATGTGCTCAAACAATATACTGAAAAACTATATTTTAATATATAAGATGAGTTCGTTTATTCAATCTCTGTGGAATCGATAAATTATTTTTTTACACTAGACTATTAGTATTACTAAAAAATCTAGTGATCAAATCTTGGTGCCGTTGTCGAGGATTGATTAGAACTTCATGTTCTTATTGATTATGTCGAAGTTCTTTGATTTGAGTTGTACTTAAGTTTTATTTTAATTTCCATGCAAGTTTTGTTCTTTTGTGGTCAGTTTCAATCGAAGTGTAGAACTTTGATCGACGTGATTTTTGGGATCACATTGATCCACGTATTATATGTTGAGTGATGCACGTGTCTAATTAAAAAAAATAGCTTATTTCGTTTCTCTTTCAATTATGTTTACTCACTCTACCATCTATTTCTTCTCAAATAGTATATGAACACGAGAGCAAGGGGAAAGAACTTGTCATGATCCTGAGATTGAAGCCACTTGCCAGAAGAACAATAGTAGGAAGAATCAAGGGAAAGTAGCTTCAAGTAGTGAAACAATCAAAATGACTGATGCAGTTCCACTAAATGTACCCAACCTCACTCCCGAGTAGACTGTTGAACTTATGAGAGAGGTCCAGAATATGAGGGAGCACATGAGACAGTTAGAACTTGAAACGACCAACTACAATCCTCGACGCAACCCACAACTTGATGGCCTATCTGATGAAGAATATGATCTACCTGCAAGATTTGATGCGGATGAGAAATAGGATGCCATATAGAAGAGATATCAGCCTAAGTTCCAACAGACTGACTTCCGTGTTGGCATCAATGACCAAACGGTGGAGTCAGTGGATGCCACACTAGGGGATTTGATCATGTAAAAAAGTTCTAAGAGAGCTACGGAGATCTTCGAGAAGATGGCGAACAACAACCATAAGTGGTCTAATATGCACTACTGATAAAAGCTATTGAAAATGTGAGTCAAGATGTGGATTTGTTGGCAGAAGTGAAGAAGTTGCAGGAGGACTTTACTAGACTTGAGGTTCGACGAACCACTGCTACTGTAGATACAGTCCTGACTAATGGTGAGAGGGAGTATTTGGATGTCAATTTTGTCCAAAGAGGTGGTTACTTAAATAATTATCGAGGAGGATACCAATAGAACAACAAAGTATACAACCCCAAAAATATAAGAAACTATCCTGATTTCTCGTATGCCAATCCCACTGCAAAATGGAATGATTGTGTAACAGAAGAAGCCGAGTCTCGAGGAAATTCTATCAAAGCATATGCAAAGATCTGATCAAAGAATTGGCAAGTTAGAGCAAGAGGAGGCTGGAATTAACTCTAAGGTGGACTGGGTTGATAAACATGTTCAAATGATTAAGACCCAGGTCACTCAGATTGCAACTTCCCTCGAAACTTAACACAAGCTAGGATAGTTACGGAGCAATACACAGGTGAACCCGAAGATTGTTAAGAATCAAGTTAATGTCATCACTTTGAGGTGATGTAAATCACATGAGGGGCCTCAGCAAAAAGAAGCAAGTTCTGAGGTTGAGGAAGAGAGTGAGAAAGAGGAGAATCCCGCAATTGAGGTCTCTATTTTGAGTGACCCACCCCTCATTGATTGAATTTTATTCTGAACTTCGATTGCTGTAAAAGAAGGCATGTCAATCGATGCGGCGCTCGACCAAGCTAAAAAGTTTCCCCTATGCCATTTCAACAATGATGAGCAAAAAGAAGATGAATAAGAGGTATGCAAAGCTTCCTAGTGAACATGAAAAAGGTGCACATCAATATCCCTCTCGTGGAGGCACTGCGGGAGATGCTGGGCTATATCAAGTTTTTTAAGGAAATGGTCTCTCAGAAAATACTATTAATGAAGCATGAGATAGTGAACTTGTTTGAGGAATGAAGTGTACTTATTAAAAAGAAGATGCCCCTGGAAAGGAAAGATCCAGGTTCATTTACTATTTCTTGTGTGATTGGGGGAGAAACATTTGGCAAAGTACTTTGAGATTCAGGAGTAAGTATCTGTTAGGTTTTGTATACTAAAATCATTTATTGCAATATGTATACATCTGACCTATCTCATATCTGTTAACAAACATACTTGCGAAAATAACATAATCATCTTATCTCGTCGATAGGGAGATCATACGATGTGTAGGAGATCATAGAAGACCGTTGTTGCGGGGTGAATTTGTATGAAATTGGAGCCCAAGAACAATTCAATCAATGATATAGAAAAAGCAATACAAATTATAATAGGTAGGCAGAAATATTGTTATCGATTATGGAAATGAGTACAGAAAATGGAAAGAGAGGAATTGTCCAAGAAACGAAATAAACAAAGTATATCGAGCTATGACTTGCTTCAATCCTCACATTGCGCATCCCCCAGATTATGCCCTTCCTGAAATATATATAGCCCTTGAAATAACGTCTCTCCATGATTTCCGCCGAGGTTTATTACTGATTTATCCGTTTCATATTCAAAAGATCCGCTCCTTATTTAAGCACGCCTTAAATATCGAGCCATAGATTTGAATCTTCACAGCTCGAAGCCATAGTGTTCGACCCGTATCGTCGACCTATCATTATGGGTCTCATCCTGGGTTTAAGCCCAAGACATTAATCAGGTTATTCTTTAATGGGCCATTTTCGGGCCTCAAAAATATCGACCTCAACAATAGCCCCCTTGACTTGTCAAGTTTTTCCTGAAAGGAACTTGGCAAGTCAAGCCTCGTTTTCATAATGTTTCCAGATGTATGGCTCATCGAATTCCTTTGAAGAAATTTGGATTGATGGGACCCCTTTTAGACGTCCTCACGGCTCGAAGCTTCGATTCCTCTGTGGGAATAGCTTCTGATTCATGCCACTCCATAAAGTAGCGATGAACGCCGGCGAACTATGGCCCGAATCCATAGTTCGCAGTTTGTTTAGACAGTTCGGGTTCTGTCGTTAAGCCATCTGGTTAGTAAATTCATCGGAATGAACTTTGCGAGAAATCAGTGTACGAGGTTAAGTATCAAAGCTCGACTTATCGACGCTTGATTTTATCGAAGCTTAATAACATCGAGGCATACTTAAAATCGAGGAGTCGTTTCAAGTTTTCCCGCCAATTTGTTATGGCATTTGCGTAATTTCCGCACAAATCAAGGGCTAATTGGCGGAAGTTAGACGGACACCCCCTTTTAATAGTTTTTTCTCGGGAATCCCCATTCACCGTCATTCTCCGTCTTCTCGACTTTGCATCCTCTATTTTCTGCGCACGTTTCAGCCGCCAGACGATTACGATTCAGGTAACGTTCCTCTTCTCTATCTCGTAATTAATTTCTTCACAAGCATTATGACCTTCTGTTGCTCCCCTCTCTTAACATAAATCTGATATTAGATTTTTCTTTTCTGCAACCGTCTCTCTCTCACCCCCGATTAGGTTTTAGCCCCAATCTTCCGGTCGTAGATACCATGGCCCATGAATCCAATCCTCTCGCACCTACACCGCCCTTCACTCCTTCTCCCGAAAGGATTCCCTTAATTGACCAAACCACCCAACCGGATTGGGAATTGGTTCTTCAAGTCCCAGAAACCACTCTTCGTCGGGGAAAGAGAAAAATCATCGACGATGTACCCGACGAACCTTCATCATCATCCGATTCCGAGGATGACTGCCCGATTGCGGAGACAATCCGCCGCCTTGAAGGGATGTCAAGCGCCGCTGAAACAAGTGGGCCGGGCCGTCGCTCTGTTACCAAGAAGATTACTCCTCCTGAACTTCCGGTCGTCGGCAGATGGAGGCTTCCAGAGGGATGGTCTACTCACAGGGTCCTTGGGGCTATCTCTTTGATTTCAAAGGATGATATGCTCGCCCTAGCCGACTCCTTTCCATGTCTCGGTGCTACATATATCCGTCCCAAACCAAATCGTCGATGCTTCGACCCTCCTACTGGGTTCGTGGCCTTTTATACCGCAGCCATGGAGAATGGAATCGGTCTTCCAATTCACCCTTTCTTTAGCGAAGTCCTTGCTTCGTATAATATTTCCCCCTTCCAATTAGCTCCCAACAGCTGGTGTCACTTAGTCGGCGTGTTTTTGATATGGATGGATCTTGGGTTAGGTCTCCCCACAGTTCGCGAATGGCACAACATGTACAGGATGAACCAATGCCAAGACAAGCATTATTACTACTTCACTAGATGGAAGAAGGGTCGATCACCTCTCGTTCAGAAGCCCCCTACAAACTCTCCGAATTGGTGGAACACTTTCTTTTTCCTTAAGCTCAACCACTCGAACCCCGAATTCATCAGCCACGGCGGAACCCCAATAAGTGTGTTTCCTTCATAAGGTTGCTTCTATTATCTGTACATTTGGCTAACCATTCTTTTTCACTTTTTCAGTGCGGGAAAGGACAGTCCTCACCTCGGCTGAACAAGCGAGGATAGACCGAGCTTACGACGTCAGCTGTAGTGACCGCGAGTGGCCAAAGCTACAACTCGGGCGCTTCGTGACTGCTCACCACTTTCTCGATCACAATTGCCACCTCAACGACCTTCCGGATAACATGAAAGGTCGAGGGCCATCCGCCGAGCAAGTTGCTCAGGCCATGCGCGAGAAGAAGAGAGCTCGGGAGGAGCTCGAACAGAAACGTCGAGAAGAGAACCCTCCTAAGAGGCCTGCCACTACGAGCAACTTTCTGACTCCACCTCCTCCTCCACCGAAGTATGCCGAAACCTCCAAGGACACCCTCCATATCTCTCAGGCGGACTCTTCTCATAAGGAGTCCGACCGTAAGAAGGACAAGGAGGGCGGGTTTTCCGATCGCCGCCACCGTCCTTCGGACAAGGACTCTGGCCCGAAAGAGAACCTTGACAGGTCTCTGGCCAAGGCGCAAACAGCCCCAGCGAACCCGCGGGTGGACTCATTCTTGGTCCATGCTCGCAAACTGCTGCTTAATCCTCCCTCTCAGGATCCTATGGCAGGGGCGCTCTTCAATAGGCTCTCTCGCTTCGAACAGCGTCAGTTAGAGGTATCATCATGCTTCGTAATAAATAACATATTGTCCTCTCCTTACTATGGATCGGATGCAGGATGCGATGGAGTTCGACAAGATCCACCGCGAGATCAAAGTCTTTGAAGATAAGTGCGCGGAGGAGATCTTGAAGCTGCGGGGCGAGGTCGAGGCCCAAAAGAAGAAGGTTGCTACTCTCGAGGATAAGCTCGACGAGACTGAAGGCAATGCCGCCTCTCTCGCTGTGAAAGCGAACAATGCTGAGGAGGAGCTGAAAGTATGTCGGAATGAACTGGAGAGTTCGAAGAAGAAATACGATGCCGACATCGCTTTACTCTCTAATGATATTCAGAAGAGAGGGGACCGGCTCATGGCCATGCAGGAGCAGCTTACTGCTAAAGAGGAGGAGCTGAAGCGCTGCCAAGAAGAGATCACTCGCCTCCAGTCTGGAGAGGGTCTTGACTTTGAATCCATCATCCAGACATCTTACTTCGCCGAGACGTACGAGGTATCTCTCATCATACTTCCATCTTCGTACTTTATTTCTTGCTCAATCATCAGTATATACTTATTGCTTCGTCATGTCGAACTTACAAACTCTCGCCGAACAGGTCGAGCAGGACATTAGGGGAAGGATAACTTCTCGATTTCCAGACCTCGATCTAAGCGTTCTGGATGAGAACCCTCAGACCGAGCAGGACCACAATTCTGGCCGCCCCAAGCAGCAGGAGAGCAACGAGTAAGACACCACCCTTCAGCAGCAGATGAATATCAATCCATAGATCGCTATTCTTATTTTGCCGAACAATCATGCTTTTATTATTATTTTTTTTTACTCTCGCTTTTGAACAATCTTTTTTCCGTGCTTTTATTTTGCATATTTATAAAATTAGATGCATGCTTTCTTTCCTCACGTTGAGGCTTTGACACTTTACTCGCTTTTCATTCTCGATAGTCCTGCATAGAGAATTTTGAGGTTAGGATGGGCGATGCCGAAGCATCGCCCCTCCGACGCTCAAGTTAGTAAGGGTATTAAAATCAAAATATAAGAAATAATTAGATGAGCTAGAATACTTATCTGATCGTCCTCGTTTGAACTAGGCTATGCCTTAGAAATAATACCTCTTTAAGTGCCTCACGTTCCAACTATTCGCGATTTCTCGACCATCATAATCCTCCAATGATCCGGAAGGTTGATCTGTTCCCCGTCCGCCAGGGTTTGGACGTCCTCGTCCTGCTACGGACTGCTGGCCACGCCCTGACTCGACCCTCTTCCGGTTCCATGGAGCGTGGTGTCTCCTTGTGGTGGAACGGTTCCACCGATGACAAGTTCGCGATTTCCATCGTCTGCCATTCCTGCAATAAATTGTTAGTGCAAAAACTTGTTCCTGGGCCCCACGGTGGGCGCCAATTGTTGCGGGGTGAATTTGTATGATATTGGAGCCCAAGAACAATTCAATCAATGATATAGAAAAAGCAATACAAATTATAATAGGTAGGCAGAAATATTGTTATCGATTATGGAAATGAGTACAGAAAATGGAAAGAGAGGAATTGTCCAAGAAACGAAATAAACAAAGTATATCGAGCTATGACTTGCTTCAATCCTCACTTTGCGCATCCCCCAGATTATGCCTTTCCTGAAATATATATAGCCCTTGAAATAACGTCTCTCCATGATTTCCGCCGAGGTTTATTACTGATTTATCCGTTTCATATTCAAAAGATCCGCTCCTTATTTAAGCACGCCTTAAATATCGAGCCATAGATTTGAATCTTCACAGCTCAAAGCCATAGTGTTCGACCCGTATCGTCGACCTATCATTATGGGTCTCATCCTGGGTTTAAGCCCAAGACATTAATCAGGCTATTCTTTAATGGGCCATTTTCGGGCCTCAAAAATATCGACCTCAACAACCGTATAGATCATTTGACCAAGCGAGATATAAATAATAATATTACAACCAATACAACATTGAGGATTAGTCTGTCAGTTTAGGCTGTAGCATAGTCGGGAAGAAGTGATTTGTCTTGATCACTTGATATACTGGTACGTGCGGTGGCATATTGATAAGACCACAGTGAGATGTGTTCTTCTGTCAGACTTAAGAAAAAACAAGATCTTGTTACTTGGTTGAGTCTGAATCCTAACGAAGGTTCAGAAGTATGCACGGGTTGTATGTAACTTTGACTTGCTATGGTGGACAAACTGATTAACGTGCTCGTATATCCCCCTTTTGGGTGACAACAACTTGTGTAGAGCATTCTAATGACTAGAGTTATATTACCGTATCCGAGTATTAGGATGTGGACAATCCGTGAGGAGCTCGATAAGGTTCGTAATGCTGAAGTCTTGCGTGCTGATTAAGTTCAAGCATAGATGATAATGTTTGAGTGGTACTACTTAGGATAAAAAGATGTTAATTAATTATGTGAAGCTTCTCAGAAGTTCTAATTAATTAATGAATGTCCAGTAACCTTAAATATGACGATTCAACAAGTCGATGCAACCCATTCTCATAACATGGTAATAAAGAGGTAGACCAGTATTAATTCTTTGATGGAATGAATTATTATTAATTAATTAATTGTTTCATGGGTTGTGGACATGAGAATTAACTAATTTATAGGCTCACTTTATTATTTACATCAGGTCCAAGTTCTCACCCAATATAATTGCTTAAGGGAGCCCATTAGGGTTTCAACCCCATATATAAATAGCTCATTCCATCCTCAAATTTCACAATTTAAGTTACAACAACTAAAACCCTAAAGAGAGAGCAAGGTGGTGACGCCAACTATAGTGGCAGGAGAAGAAATTTGACTCTGTCTCGTGCAGTGCAATCTCATGGAATCCTCACCAGTAGCAAGATTTGAAAAGCGAAGGGATATAGATCTGAAGACCTAATATGGAGAATATGATTTTTTTTCTTCTCTTTCAATTTGAATTAAATTGCAAAATATTTAATTCTCTTTCCACAGATCCGAATTATTCGCGTGGTGGAATTGGATTCAGATTCAACACGGTTCAGGTCCAGACTCTGAAGATCAAAAGGTAACCCTAAAACTATTTCAATTAAATTCATAGGAACATGCATAGGATTTACTATCGCATGACAATTATGTTGCCAACCATGAACGGTCCGGGTTAATGGACTTGTGATTCGGTTCACAACATGAATCCCACCTATTAGTATCAGAGCTCAGTTCTATTTCATGGCTTTTTGGAAAAAACAATTTTGATTATGCATGAATGAATTATTTTATTGTTTTGGATGGTTTTTGGTTTTTGTGTTCCTCGTGGTAACCTCTGAATTTAATCTACGGTGGTTTATCCGTGTTTGGATTAAATTGTTTTGTAAAATTACGATAAAATCTATGATTAGATTTGATAGGAAATTCCAATTGTAATAGATTAGATCTATTTTTTTTTTGTAATTTTTCAAATCAATAATCTGTTCGGAGTTGGAGAACATGAAGAGTAGAGACCGGTGGATCTGGAGACATGTGGGGTGCATGCGCCGGAGGAGATGCACGTCGGCAAAGCATCCATGGTAGGAGGCTGTGGGGGCGATGCTACGGCGGTTCAGGAGCAGCACGTGTAGGTGGGGTGCGGTGTGGGCACGGTGACAAACAGCGAGGGCAACGAGCAATGGCAGAGGCGCGGTGGTGCACGGCCTGTGGCACAAACCCTAATTAGGGTTTGCGTTGCATGGCATAGCCCACGCAGCCACCATGCGTGACACCCATGCTCGGCGAACCGCGGTGGTCACGGCTTGACATCAAGCACGAGTAGGGCTGATGATGATAATGGGCGGCGGGTAGCAGCGAGAACACTGTTGCGTGATCGCGCAGGTCCGCGCAACTCGTGTCAATTGATGCATCGTGCATTGCTTGACCATGTTGATCGACACCGGCGACGACGGTAGCTAGCTGATAAGCTCATATTTCTACTCACTTAATGAATTATTTCTTATTACTTTTACACACTTTAGTTTGTTTTAGTTAATAAAATGAGCATGAGTATATTCTAGAAGGTACACTTGTGGTGTTGATATTTGTAGGAAAATAATTGAAAAAGGAAAAAGTTGATGAAAAGATGAAGAATTCTGCCACAAGAGCTCCTATTTTGACCGAATTGAAAGGAAATCGAGTGATGAGGTTCTGTATCGACCGACGCAGAGCCTTGTCGGTCGACATAGAGGTGCACGATGCAGAAGATTTTGACCCTCAGATAGATCAACATGGAAGAAGGTGTGTGGATTGATGCAAGTCTATGTCGGTCGATGTGAAATTGTTTCAAGAAAGAAATAAGCTTTTTTGAGTTTTGGGTGAGAATTGAAACAAAAATTACCATAAATCACTTAACCCTGAAGTTCAAGACCTCAAGGCCTAACCTTACTACAATATAAACCCATGTTTAGTTTATTTTTCATCATCCAGTTTTAGTATCCATTATTCAGCTTTATTTTATTCAATGTTTTTCTTTAGTTTTGAAGAACTGGATCAATCTTTATTTTTCTATACTATACTTTTCAGTAAGTTATTTTAATGCAATATTTAATTTTGTTTCAATGTCTCTTTTTAATATGCTAGGCTAGAACCCTTAGCAGATTCAAGGGTTTCTCCATCTGTGATTCATGCTTTGATTAGAATTATTCAAACCCTAAATTAGTTTAAACTCTCTAATTTTACTTTTAAATCTATTTTTAATTGATAGATCGAGAGATGAAGATTGAAATATGTTTTAGTTATTAATTGATGGACTGAGAGGTGAAAATTAATAATCGGAAAAGAGTTGAATATGATTGATTTTCTATCCGACCAAGAAGAATTTGATTGTAGGATTAATCTAATATTTATTGAGATTGATTAATGTGTGCTTTT
>JAPKLW010000155.1:131007-153192 GCA_026898455.1 Plectranthus barbatus | reverse complement strand
AAAAAAGTTATTTTTATAACCCAAAAACCTTTTCAAATTGGATTTCCAAAAAAAGAATTGAGAAAGTACATTTAATATATGAGATATCTTCATTGCACTAAACCCATGGGTTCGACAACCTTTGGGTTCTTATAAATTTATTTACCATTTGCTATAATTTATATGCAAATTTAACATCGATCACTAGTAATGGTTGGCAATCGGTGGCGGCGGTGGTTCGTGGTTGGCGGCTGGTGACATTGTGTTGCAAACCTTAGGGTTTGCAATTTGGATGTTGGGCCTAGTTTGCAAATCAGAAACACTAAAACCCAGTTAGGTTCAGTTTTGAGACTTGATGGCCTAGAAAGCTTAAAGCATCGTATTTTTTTTTCATTTTGTAATAGAATAGGTCTTAATTTTATTTTTTGGGGCCAAGAGGACATCTTTGTTTGTTTTATGTGTTCTTGTATGATGTGTGATTTATTAATTGCGCAATAAGCATGTTGTAGATAATAGGAAAGCATGTTTTGTTGTTTTATTATTTACTGCTTTTAAGCATGCTAATGTGTTTATTTTCATGTTGTGAATTATGTTTGGATATTTGGAACATGTTAATTGCATGCAAAAATTTGGTAAAACATAATGGCATGAAAATTATATGTGCGCAATTGAAACCTTTTGAATTGAAAATACTAAGCAAGATTTTTTAATTAAAATCAACAGACCTCCACAAAATGGTCTTAGCCTTTAAGTGGGCCTCTCGTCTTAATAAACGTATACGAGTGTAGCTTGCTAATTCCCAAAGGTTCACGGGTTGCAGTAGTTAGGATTTGTAAACAAACAATTTAAATCACGTGAATAGTGGGAGCGCTTGTTCGTAAGCGTCTACGAGTGTAGCTCGCATACTTGTGTTCCTCACTGGTATTCTAGAACTGATTTAAATTAAAAATAAAAAGGTTATGAGAGTCATGAGGTATGGGTCTAGTATGCGTGCCAAATCGATCTCTTGTAGCTAAATTTAGATTTGTGGTTAGTTGCTTAGAAGCATCTGAGGATATAATGTAGTTGTTGCTTCCCTTTCGTTGGTAAATAGCTTGGTCTAAGTCTTTCACTAATTATTAATTTCATGTGTCTAAGGATTCCTGACATGGTATGAAATTAAAGGATTGAGCTGAACTCATTGAGGTAGGCCTGGTAGTCTGGTTGAAGGTCACATCATAAACGTCTACGAGTGTAGCTTGCGGTGGGATTCCTTGGGCTATTAGTGGAAAAAATGTATTGGTTTATCAAAAGGTTACAATGCATTTTGTTTTGAATGTTCTGCGTGTATGTTCTTATTTGATCCTTTATTTGTTTCAGATATGTCTATGTCAATTGTTGATCTTATTCTCGCTCTCAACCCATTAACTTGTCCTAATTTTCTGGAATGGAGATATTGTATTGAGTACATTCTCTTGACTAAGCAGCATGCATATGTTCTAACTATGAAGCCACTTGCCCCTCGTTACCACGAGGTCTCTGAATTTGAGCAAGAATTTTGGTGGTATCTGATGATTTTGCCTATAATCTGAACATGGATAACCTATCTAGAGAATTGAAGCTCAAATTTATGGGATTCTGTAATGCTGTGGAAATCTGGAATGATCTTGTAGCAATGTGTGGGGAGGTGGAACAAACTGTCAGGTGTGATTTTGTGAAAGACCTTGTCTAGAATAGAATGGCTGATGGAAGTTCTATGTCACTACATGTGATGATAATGGTTAATATCATTAATCAGTTCACGCGTAGATGTGGATGTATCAATGATCAATCTCAAATTGATATAATTCTGAACTCTCTATCTGATTCGTTGTATTACATTAAGAAGATTGCTGCTAATAAAAGGGAGTATACTCTTCATGAGTTACTTAGTGACTTTATAGTAGAGTAATTTTCTAAGGCCTCATAGGACTCCGCTTTATCAGCTTTCGAAGCCAGTTTGGCTACAATGAAAGATGTGATTGAAAACCAGCTTGAAAACTTGATTGATTGTAGAGCCGATGAGAAGAAGTCAAGATCAAGGAAGAAGATAAGTGTCACTTCAAGAAAGAATATATTTGGATGTGGAAAAGTGATTTTTCCACGTGTCAAAGAACAAGGTACATCATTTGCATATGTAACAGAAACATGTTTAGCATCTGTTTCTACCCATTCGTGGGTAGTGGATACAGGAGCTACTGATCATGTATGTTACACTATATAGGTTCACACCGAGGAAGGTGCTAAAGGATGACGAGGTTACCATCTTGATTGGGAGTGCGGCGCGTGTCAGTGCAACAGCCATTGGAGATTTCACCTTGTATTTTGATGATTCTGTTTTGACTTTGAGAGATGTTACCAGATTTTCGGCAGAAAACCTTATTCTAGTTTCCAAACTTTATCGAGATGGATATTCAGTTATTTTTATAGTGGTTTCTCTATCATTGGTAATAATGATGTTATCTGTCGTGGAACACTGATTAAATCTCTCTCTGTCATTAACTGTTATCATAAATCTTCCGTGAATGTTGCATGCAATTCATCTGATATCGAGAATCCTACAAAGAGTAAGTCTTCATCTTCTTTTGATGAGGATCTTACATATCTCTAGCACTTGAGACTTCGACATATCTTCTTGAAGTGGATTCCACGACTTTTGGATATTGAAACTTTGGATTCAGTCAAGCCTGTCATCTAGGCCTTTTAAGGATAGTCAAGCTCGAGCAGAGGATGTGTTGGAATTGATCTATTCTAACTTGTGTGGACCTATGTCCACCCAGGCTTGTGGAGGTTATGAGTACTTCATCGCCTTCATGTAGGGATTTTCCGTGAACCGAATCACCAAATTCAAATGAACAGGACCAATCATGGACGTTGAAATACGATAGGCAATTCATAAACCCTAGCATGCTCCTATGAATTTAATGCGTGTATTAAAGGGATTACCGTTATTCCGTAGAGTCTGATCCGATCTTTCGCGTTTGAATATCCAACTTTAATTCAACCACGCGACTCAAATAAATCTGTGGAAACAGAAATTAGAAATCTAATTTCTAGATTTAATTGAAATAAAGGAAACAGAAAAGAAGAGAATTCTGTTCTCTAGATCAGATCTTCAGATCTGTATCCCAATGCTGGTAAGATCTGCTACTGGTGAGGATTCCACAGATCTGTAAAGCGTAGACCGGAGTCAAAATCCTTCTCCTCCTCTTCTACACTGGCACCGCCCCACTCTCTCTCTCTCTCCCCCTAGGGTTTTGACTAATTTGAATTATGATCAAGGTGGCTAGGGTTTCTGAGAGAGAGATGTCTATTTATAGACCTAGGGTTTTATCCATAATGGGCTATTGGGACTTTTTTCAGCATATATAATTGGGCCAGACCTGGGACCTAATGCAAATAATAAAGTGGGCCTATGAATTAATTAATTCCCATGTCCACAACCCAAGACACAATTAATTAATTAATATTAATTCTTTTTCACCACAGAATTAATACTGACCTACCCCTTTATTACCACGTTGTGAGAACGGGCTGCATTTATCTGAGAATCCCCATATTTAAGGTTACCAGACATTCATTAATTAATCGGAGCTTCTGACAAGCTCTACCTTCAATTAATTAATATCTTATTTTCCTGAGTAGTACCATTCAAACCTTATCACTCGTGCCTGAATTTAATCAGCCTGCAGGACTTTGGCACGATGAATATTATTGAGCTCCTCAAGGAATGTCCCCATCCTATTACTCAGATATGGTTACTTAAGTTCAGTCTCAGGCTGTACTACACGAACTGCTGCTACCCAAATTGCGGATATACGAGCACGTTACTTAGGCTTTCCACCATGGCAAATCAAAGCAACAGTCAACCCGTGTGTACCCCTGAACCTTCATTAGGTTTTAGACTCAATCAAGAACGAGATCTTGTATTTGCTGATGTCAGACAGACAAATACATCTCAATGTGGTCCTATCAATACGCCACCTTTGCGTACCAGCATATAAGGTAACCAAGACAAATTACTTCTTCCGACTATGTTGTAGCTCTCCGAACAGACGTATCCTCAATGCTGTATCGGTTGTGATAATAATTATGTCTCACTAGGTTAAGTGATCATACTGTCTTCTGTGATCTACAACTCGCCGTATGATCATCTTTATCGGTGAGACACGAGGATACCATTGTTACGTGCATTTAAGTTTGTTTAACAGATAGGAGAAAAGTCAATCGTATACTCATTATAATAAATGCTTTCAGTATATAAAACCCAACAATCTCCCACTTATACTCAAAGCATTACAACAGCTATTACAGAGTATATAGTGCGTCTATCTAGCCTAGCTATTACATCAACCACTACCAGTGGTAGGCATCCACCTCAGACCTAGTCCACAAATATGTCTTTCGTAAACCTTCTGCGGCAAGCTCTTTTTAATTGGATCAGCTAGGTTGTCCTTAGTGTCAATCTTCTTGATCAGCACATCGCCCCTCGATACGATTTCTCGTATGATATGGTACTTCCTCTCTATGTGTTTGCTTGCCTTGTGAGTCCGTGATTCATTCGAGTTTACCACTGCACCAAAGTTATCACAATAGATTGTGATGCTCTTCGGCAATCTCGGAATCACACCCAACTCTAAAAGGTAGTTCTGGAGCCATACCTCTTCTTTCGAAGCTTCGGAGGCGGCGACATATTTCGCCTCCATGGTGGAGTCAGCAATGCATTTCTGCTATGCTCTCCTCCAAGATACAACCCCACCTCACAAGGTAAACACATAACTGATGGGTTTTGTATACTGAAAGCATTTATTACAATGAGTATACAACGGTTTATTTCTCCTATCTGTCAAACAAACTTACATGTATGTAACAATAATATCCTCTTGTCTCACCGATAGGGACGATTTTACGACAAGTAGTAGATCGCAGAAGACAGTATGATCAATTGACCAAGTGAGACATAAACCTCATCACAACCGAGACAACGTATGAGGATACATCTGTCCGGATGGCTGAGGCATTATCGGGATAAGTAGTCTGTCTTGGTTACTTGACATGCTGGTACGCAAGGGTAGCGTATTGATGGACCGCAGTGAGATGTATTCAACTGTCTGACATCAGTGAATACAAGATCTCGTTCTTGATTGTGTCCAAACCCTAACGAAGGTTCAGGGGTTTGCACGAATTGACTGTTGCTTTGACTTGCCATGGTGGAGAGCCTAAGTAACGTGCTCGTATATCCGCATCTTGGGTAACAGCAGTTCGTGTAGTACTACCTGAGACTGGGTTTAGGTAACCATATCCGAGTAATAGGATGGGGACATTCCCTGAGGAGCTCAATGACATTCATCGTGCCAAAGTCCTGCAGGCTGATTAAGTTCAGGCACGAGTGATAAGGTTTGAGTGGTATTACTCATGAATAATAAGATATTAATTAATTGTAGATAGAGCTTGTCAGAAGCTCCGATTAATTAATGAATGTCCAGTAATCTTAAATATGGGGATTCTCAATTAAATGCAGCCCGTTCTCATAACGTGGTAATAAAGGGGTAGGTCAGTATTAATTTTGTGGTGAAAAAGAATTAATATTAATTAATTAATTGTGTCCTGGGTTGTGGATATGGGAATTAATAAATTTATAGGCCCACTTTATTATTTGCATTAGGTCCCAGGTCTGGCCCAAAGTAAATATGCTAAATTGAGCCCATCAGCCCATTAGGGTTAAAACCCTAGGTCTATAAATAGACACAATTCAAATCAGTGAAACTAGAGAGAGAGAGGAGAGTGGGCGACAGCTATCAGTGCAGAGGGAGGAGAATTTCAATTCTAGCCTTGCACAACTACAGATCTGTGGAATCCTCACCAGTAGCAGATCTGAACAGCATTGGGATACAGCCCTGAAGATTTGATCTGTAGAACATAATTCTTTCTTTTCTATTTTCTTTATTTTTCAATTAAGTCCAGAAATTAGATTTCTAATTTCTGTTTTCACGGATTTAATAGAATCGCGTGGTTGAATTAGAGTTGGATATTCAAAAGCGAAATATCGGACCAGACTCTACGAAATAACGGTAATTCCTCTTATCCACGCATTAATTTCATAGGAGCATGCTAGGGTTTTGTGAATTGGTATTGTGAACAATAAACCATAAATCGATCCGGTTTATTTGGATTTTGTGATTCGGTTCACGGATAAATCCCTACAACTGGTATCAGAGCCAGGTTTCTGATTTATGGCTCTTTTGTTCATAATAGATTCATTAGTGCATGTATTAATTTTTATTTTGCCGTGAATGGTTTTTGTTCCTCGTGGCAACCTGTTTGATTCAGCCCGCATTGTTTTATCCTTGTAGGGTTGAATCTGTTTTGTAAAATCATGAGTGAATCTTTGATTAGATTTGATAGGAAAAATCGTAATAGAATAGTGATTTGTAATTTTTTATTCAAATCTGTAATTGGATGTGTTGGGACGAAGAACAAGACGAAGCCGACAGACTGGGCGACGGCGTACGGCAGTAGCAGGAGGCCGCGCGTGCGTGCGGCCGAAGGAGGACGGCGGCGGGCCATGGCTGCAGGCGGCGACGCGCAGCACGGTAGGGCAGCAGGCAGCGGGCAGCACGACGGGCGCGCGGCTGCGGCAGCGGTGCTGTCGTCGGCGGCTATTGTCCCGTCGTGGTGGTTTGCGATTTGGTGGCTGGTGCAATCCTGTGTAAACCCTAGGTTTGCATTAGGGTTTGGGGCCAATCATCAAATCACAAAACCCTAAATCCCAAAAGATTTGGTGGTTGAAGATTTGTAGGCCCTGGAAAATTTGAAAAAGATTTGGATTTATCCAAATAAATTCAAATTTCAAATTGTAGTAGATAGGATTTTATTTACTTTTTTGTGGGGTCACGAGGAATTTTTGTTTGCCTTAATTGTCCTCGTATGATATGTGATTTATTATGTGCGCAATTAAGCATGTGTAGATAATAGGAAAAGCATGATTTACTACTTTTATTATTTACAACTTTCCAACCATCTTATGTAATTAATTTCTTGTTGGATTATATTTTGGGAATTTTTGGGCTTGTTTAATTACATGCAAAAATTTGGAAAATATAATGACAAAGAAATTATATGTGCGCATATACGAAACCTTTTTTGAAAGAAGAGTACTAAGCAGATTTTTTAATTAAAATCAATATACCTCCACAAATCGGTCCTAGGTTATAAGTGTATCTCTCGCTCTAGTAAATGTCTATGAGTGTAGCTTGCTAGTTCTTGGAGGTGCATGGGTACAGATGTTGGGATTTCTAGACAAACAATTTAAATCATGTGAATAGTGGGAGGGTTTTGCGTAAACGTCAACAAGTGTAGCTTGCGTAGATCTCTTTCATAAGTATTATAGGATTGATTTAAATTATAGATAACAAAAGCTTTAAGGGCTGTGCGGTATGGTTACGTGCCATGCTAAACAGTCTCTTTTGGCCAGAGTTAAATTTGTGGTTAATCGCTTAGACGCATCTTAGGATATAATGCAGTTGCTCCTTCCCTGTCCTTGAGAGATGGCTTGGTCTAAGGTTTTCACTAATTATTAATTTCTAGTGTCGAAAGGTTCCTGATATGGTAGTGAAATTAAAGAATTGGGGCTTAAAACCTGCAGTTCTGGTTGAGGGTGACATTGTAAACGTCTACGAGTGTAGCTAGCGGTGGGAACTCTTGGGCAATTAGTGGAAAATATGTGTATTTGATTTATGAAAAAATTTTCAATGCATTTGTTTTCGAAGTTCTGCATGTATGTTCTTATTTAAGATTCTTTATTGTTTCAGATATGTCTATGTCTAATGTCATCAATATTCTCGCATAAAATTCTTTAACTGGTCCAAACTTCCTGGAATGGAAACGCAATCTTGAATACATCCTGGTAGCAGAAGAACATATGTTCGTTCTGCAAGTACTTCGTCCCATAGTGCCCACTGCTGAGTCCTTTCAAGAGGAACTAGACTATTATAACAAGTGGGAGAAATCGAACAATGTATTCAAGTGCTACATGATGACCACTATGTCAAAAGTCTTACAGCAGCAGCATCAGCACTATAGGGAGACCTATGACATTATGACCAGTTTGACGGCGACCTATGGAGAAACTGATAGAGCTGTCAGATTCAATCTCATGAGGGATATCGTGAGTAGAAAAATGACTGATTGCAGCTCAGTGAGAGAGCACGTAGTTTCCATGACTCACCTCATGGATGAGCTAACTGTTCATGGTGGAGGTATCGACACTGAGGCCAAGGTCGATATCATACTGAACTCTCTACCCAAGTCCTTTGAGAGTTTTCGGTTGAATGTTGTCATGAACAAGAAAGAGTATACTCTTAACGAGTTGCTTAATGACTTGATGGTAGCGAAATCAGTGATGAACCCTTAGAAGGTTGTCTTAGCCACTTCTGGTAATCTCTCTGCTGTACCGAAAGGTATGAAGCGGAAAAAGGGGATTAAGAAGATACCTGCGAAGGATGGTGGGGCTGTGAAAAAGCCTAAAGTGGCGACTGACAGGGACAGGTGCTTCAGGTGTGGTAAGAAAGGACATTGGAGGAAAGATTGTCAGGCCAACAAAGCTAGACAGGGTATGTCATTTGCATGTATAACTGTGAGCATGATTAGAGTCTGTTGTTGCTCTTCCTAGAGCTGTAAGCACTGACTTGTTGATCATGTTGTTGTACTTTACAGGGGACCGTGTCAACAAGGCTGGTGAATAATGGCAAGAAGATACCAAGCTGGATGAAGACAACGTTTTATAACGGAGCTTCATGGAGTTTTCTTTTCTTTATGTTTTGATAGATTAAGTACGTTTTAAGAATTTCTTTTGTGGGCCGTGTTTTCGGCAGGACAAATGTTTTTCCAACTTGGCAATTGATATTTTGTTATTTATGATTTCTATCATTGGTAATAACGATGTTGTCCATTTTGGGATGTTGATTTATTCTCTTTATATAGCTTTATCAGATATGTCCTTTTAGGTTGCATGTAACTCATCTGTAATTGGTAATCCTAGAAAGAGAAAACATACTCCTTCTAAAGTGGATCTTACATATCTCTGGCACTTGAGACTGGGTCACATCAGCTTGAAGCGGATTCAGTGACTTGCAAATGACAGTACATTGGACTTAGTCCGGGCTGTACCTTATCATGTCTGCGAATCTTGCATCGAGGGCAAGATGTCAACTAGGCCTTTTAAGGCTAGTCAGTCTCAAGCAGAGGAAGTGTTGGAATTGATCTATTCTGACTTATGTAGAGCCATGTCCACGCAGGCTCATGGAGGGTACGAGTACTTCTTCACTTTAATTGACGATTACTCAAGGTACGAATACGTTTACCTGCTTCGCTACAAGTCTGAATGATTTGAGAAATTCAAAGAGTTCAAGGCTGAAGTAGAAAAGAAGGTCGGGAAAACTATCAAATGGTTGCGATCTGACCGCGTTGGCGAATACCTCAGTAACGAGTTCCTGTAGTATTTGTCAGATAACGGGATTACATCCCAGTGGACTGCACCGGGTACTCCCCAGCAAAATGGTGTGGCTGAAAGAAGGAATAGGACTCTTCTAGAGATGGTAAGATCAATGATGAGTTATGCATACTTACCAATTTCTTTTTGGGGCTATGCATTGGAAACAGCCGCTTACGTGCTAAATGTGGTGCCTTCTAAATCAGTTCCTAAGACACCTTCTGAGCTCTTCCTTTGTCGCAAACCGAGATTGTGCAAGTTTAGAGTATGGGGCTGTTCGGCACATATACTATCGAAGGAACCTGATAAGTTAGAAAGCAGGTCAAAGGTAATGCTGTTAAGGTATCCCAGGCAAACGAAAGGTGGTTACTTTTACTGCCCTGAGAGTCAGAGAGACGTTGTTAGCACCAACGATAGATTCTTGGAGGACGAGTATGTAAGGAACCACAGGTCAAGGAGTGATATCGTTCTTGAAGAAACTGAAAATGATATGGCGAAATTGAATCCATTACTGCTATGGATGTGTACCAAAAAATTGAATTGCCGGATGGCTTTAGGGCCATAGGGTGCAAATGGGTATACAAAAGAAAGAAAGGGGCGGATGGAGAAATTACGGCTTTTAAAGCTAGGCTGGTGGCAAAGGGTTATAGTCAGAAAGAGGGCATTTACTATGACGAAACCTTTTCACCTCTAGCCATGCTCAAGTCCATCCGGATACTCCTTGCCATAGCTGCGCATATAGACCTCGAGATTTGGCAGATGGATGTTTAAACCGCTTTCCTAAGCGGTTGCCTTGAAGAAGGTATGGACATCTATATGCGGCAACCTGAGGGCTATGTGTGCAAAGGCGAAGAACATCTTGTCTGGAAGCTTAAGAAGTCCTTCTATGGACTTAAGCAAGCTTCGAGGTCGTGGAACTTACGTTTTAACGATGTGATAAAATCCTATGGATTTTCAAAGTTGGAAAACAAAAGTTGTTGTTGGGAAAATATTCATGAATTACCCTTAGGATCTCATTGTAAAAGATTTTGTTGGATCAAACCTTAGTAGATGATCGATCATTGCTGAACATTAGCATAGCTTAGCAACTTATGTAATGTCCTGTATAGGGTAAACATCGAGTTGTAATAGAATAGGCTGCTTAGAAGTATCTCAGCAAACATCAAAGAATGCTAAAGGAAGACTGCTAGCAATAACAGAATGCTAAGGAGTCAGCCTTTGACAAACACGTCCTAAACTGCTGAAGATGCTAGAAAACCAAAGTCAGAGTAGCAGTCAAAGCACTTGCTGCGCATTGAGTCCAGAAGTATGCTGAAAGAGATCCAACATCCCGTACCAGTAGAAGCTCAGCAAAGCAAACCTGAACAACTGCTACACCGCCATTCTGACCAACACGCGACGATTAGCCATGTCAGAAGTAGGACGGAAAAGCCTGTGCAAAAGCAGAAAAGTTTAGTAAAAAGCTACCTGCATTTAAGGAGAAAGATCCGTTGTGTCTAAACGGATCTGCCGACTCAAACTTCGAGGACACAACTATAAAAGGCAAGTCAAAAGGAAGATGCAGGAGCTGCTCACTCTCTAACGAAAACTCGATATACGAAAGATTCCAAAAAGCAAAAAAGGCAAGAGAGCAGTCAAGTTGGAAGGTATAATCCAGAGATATCAAAAGGCCTTCAACATTCTGAGTGTCTCACTACACGTCTGACATTCTTCTGAGTGATTCTTGAGCTGATTTAAGAATCTTCAATCATTGGGATCACTTTCTTTTTAAGGAAAGCATCCAGCAGTCAATTTCTTGTGAAGAAATTGATTAAGGCGGGCATTGAAGCCGAGAACACACGATAGTTTTGAGGGAACTTTAAACTCTTCCAAGCGAGTGGTGAAAGCGAGTTTTACGAAGGTGCGCCCTTGACTCAGCCGGAGCCACACCCGGAAAGTCTGGAGTATCGGAAGATAGCCGTAAAGCAGACAGACCTATCGACGGCTGATTGCTTAACAGGAAAGGCAACTCTTTGTACACCGTATACTTTATAGTAAAATTCTTAGCGATTTGGCTAAGGATTGGACGTAGATCATTTAATCGAACCACTATAAATTGTGTGTTGTCTTGTTGTTACTGCTTTTTGAGCTAGTATGTTTTAAAACCTAGTGACCAAGTTGCTAGTGTATAACTGAAAAAGGTAACCTAAGTAAACTTTAACTAAAATAGAGTTGAGAATAATCTAAATACAAGTAAACGCAATCTATTCCGCTGCACTTCGTGTGTGTACTTTATTGTAACCACGACGACTCTGATCATAAGGGACCAACCGTTAGATCTCACATTCAAAATTAACCCTACCTTTGCTCTGATCACTGTTCATTTTCTTCTCATTTTTAGAAATTCAGAGCAAAATCCCCAATTCTAAAGTCTCCGTATTATTTGAAAAATTACTCCAGATTCTCCCTCACACACTTGGCCACAGATTCTATAGCCTCATCATCCCAGAAATCTACTTGTCAGAACCATCGCTCTGAATCTAATGAACCACCTCCATTCAATTTTCCACCAAATTCTGGAGAACCCTTACATATGCGGCATGCACCAGGGTTTACTGGGATTCTAAAGAAAGAAGATGTTGATGATTCAATATCGTATGGACAACTTGTTATGATGGCTTGGAAGAAATCCCAAGCCGGCCACACAAAGGAGCAGAGGTGTTTGGCTCAAATCATGAAGGATCGCATCCTGTATAAACGTCTTGCTGCTGAACATATCCCAGATTGTATAATAGATATTCTCGATAGCGAACAGGTAACTCAATACTTAACCGCTGAACCCATGCATTTTCATCCGCATATGGTTTCTAAATTTTATGCCAGAGCAGTCATGAGTGAAGATGGAAAATCTTTTAAAACTTGTGTTTATGGAAGTATCATTGAAGTAAGTGTCGAAGTTCTTGCTAAAACTTTTGGTCTTTGGAATAAGGGGGAATGTATATCTCATTACAAAGTAACGGATTATGATGAGATGGAAAGACGTTGGAATTCATGGAAGAAGCCTGAAGTAATGAAGGATAGGAAAGGTCATGAGATCACATTCCGGGCTGCCACACCCATTAACACCCTACAGGATGAATCTAAAATTCTTGCCGAATTGGTGATCAAGATGTTCCAATGCGACACCAGATCATATTCTGAACTTTCTGCTAAGAAATATGCAGTAATGATGGCTCTCTTAGACAAAGTGAAGGGAAATTGGTCTGAGTTTTTGTTCGAACGATGGGCAGAGCACGCCAATAAGAACGACCACATGTCTGTGGATGGAACTTTTTCATCAAATGTTAATTTTGGGTTGAAAATAAGCAAGTTTCTGGAATTGGTCATGCATTCAACGAAAATTGATCAAGGAGTGAAGTTGCTCTCCACTGATTTCATTCCAATCACACGAAAAGCAGCCAACCCTCTTGATTTCAAGAAGCCAAAGAAGCTGACTGGTAAATCCAATGTGGATGCGGACAAGCTTACTTCAGATGAGGAAGTAGACGAACGTTCCTCGGGCGAACAAGTATTGCAGATAGAATCACCTATCTCTGCTAAGGAAATAGCAGTATTAACTCAGAACGCTAAAACGGAGCAGTGCTTTAAGCAGCTTGATGATATTGTAGCTCTCGGAGAGATACCGACCGAACAGATTGATGAGATTATGGACCAAAGGGCCGCACTTCAGCAGCCACTCGTGATTGGTCAACTTGCTGTTCCAATTTCTTCTGAAAAACAAAAGGATATTGTTCCTACCAGAAACAGAAGGTCTAGTCGTCAGCGCCTACGCAAAACTGCTGAGCTAGCTGCTGTCACTACTGAAAAAGTACCTGATTCACCCTTATCATCTAAAAGTTTTGATGAATGTGTGAAAGGCGTACGTGAAGCTAAAAGAAAGCGTGCAGAAAAAATGAAGGCACAGGAAATAAAGGAATACAGAAAGGAGATGGATAGAATCACATTCGAAGGAAGGGATCTGAACTTCGGGAGAGTAAAAAGATCTCATCTAGAAAGAGAGAATCAAAAGGAGAATACTAGTCAAACACCCGATGAGGAAGCTGCTCAAGAGTTAAGCAGAGCAGCAAAGAAAGGGAAGACAAAAATAGACTCTACTTTGACAGAAAAAGAAATGGATAACCCTATTGCAGTCAGCACCTCTACCAAGATTACAACTGCAGCAGACGGCATGACTGATAAAGAGCTAGATACGCTGATTCAATTCTGGCGCTTTCAATGCCACGGAACACTCTAAAGGCAAATCGGTTCAATTTCGCGAACCCACTGCTACATCTTATCAAGGCAGTAGCTCAGAGGAGGACGCGCCACGAACAGAGACAAGTGATATACATCCCAGAGATAAGGATGCAGGGCCATCAAAAATCTCTAAGGAAAGCGCAGATACGAACATGCCTACTCCAGAGCATGTTGCTAAGGAAAACACTATTGAGACTGAATCGGAGCAAATCACTGAAGAAACAGGGAAAGACACTGCTAAAGAATCTACTGCAACTGACGATTCCATGAAAACAACTGCTGAAGAATCTACTGCAGCTGACGAAACTATGGCAGATACTGCTGAAGAAGTCCATACTACTGAGGAGACAACAGTCGATGCTAGTAATGAAGATCAAGCAGAAGAGGCAATAGAAGAAGAAATCTCCTCTGCTGGATTTTTGGACTAATCCACCTGCTCATCAGAATCTGATTCTGAGGGGGAATCTATCGAGGTATTTGATGCCAAAACTCTACGAAAATACCCCACTTTGAGGAATGAACAACTGAGGATTCCATTTGATGGTTTACCTGGCAAACTCTTTCTCTCACGAAGAGTAGCACAGTGGTGTGCTGCTGTCTCGATTAATGAAGATATGAATGCTGATCTCCGAGATTGGAGTGATGAGATCTTAGCCTTTGTAGAGCAAGAAGTAAATAGGGACATTGCAGGAGTCTTCTATGTTGAGATTCGCGAAGAAACAGAGGAAGGCAGAGTGCTTGGTACTCAATTTCGACGATGGAAAACTTATGACTACATCATGCATGAACTCTGTTTTGAGGAAAGGATGATTGTTATCGCTAGAAAAGGTCTTAATTTATGGCGTTCCGAAGAAACCTGGGCAAATGAGTGGATGGACCAGCCCTCCTGCACGAAACAATTTACTGATCAACAAGTAATTGCTCGATTGCAAGCCATCCGTGCTCACAGGAAGTTTCTTCCATCTCAGACCCTGCCCAGATCACAGTTTGCTCCAGATAAGAAGTCTTTGGCCCACATGGAACTAACCAAACGACGAAGGGCTGCAATGATTGCTTATCGGAAGTGGAAAGCTGCTTATGAGGAGAAGCTGTGAGTTAGAAGTCTCGAACTAGCCGCGATCGCAGAAGAAAAAGAAAAGGAGGCCAGGAGACAAGACTATCTCAAAATTATTAACTTTCAGAAAGAATACACTCGAGCCGCAACCTCACTTCAAGTCTCTGAAACTCAAGGTTATGACTCAAATCTCGATTAGAATATAGTGAGTGAGTCCATGGAAGTAGATACCAATGTGGTTCTTGATGTTGCCACACAAAGAGTTGAAGTAACAGCTCAAGCATCTGCAATTGTTACAGTGGAAAGAGAAGATGGTGAAGCTCCTACATTAGCAAGCGGTACAGAAATAGTTGTCTCTGACAGTCCCATTGCCGCCGAACCAGTCCAAGTAAGCTTCCAATCTCTTGTCAACATACTTCATAACGCCCTACATCAACGCGATATCCAGCAAGCCAGATTCAATGAAGAGGTCCTGAAAGAGGTTGCTGATGTCCGAGGAGCGATCTCTGAAGTGAAAACCTCTGTTTCAGAGGTTCAGCAACAAGTTGGTCAAGTCGCTACCAAGATCACACATGTAGAAGAAACCGTGTCTACGGTGCAAACAAATGTGATGACTCTCAGCGTCGATCTTGATGCACACAAGTCTTTCTCCACTTCTGTTTTGGATGCTCTTAAAGAGGGGGAAGAAAGAAGGATTGCTGAACAAGCAAGGATAAAAGCAGAGGAAGCTGAGCTGCTGCTGAAAGAAAAAGAATTTGAACGTACAATGATGGAACGGAGGATGAAGTTAGAAGAACAACAGAGAGAAGACCAACGAGCACGTATTGAACAGATGGAGAAACTAATGGCCATGAAAATAAAGAAAGTTGAGTCTCCTGAGAAGCCAAAACCTCCACCAGATGCTCAGAACTAAGGTCACTCTCTATCATTTTTTTTTCATGATTCTGAAATGATTTCTCTAAACTTGTAATTGCAAAATCATATATGAAATCATCAGAATCATGATAAAATCTTATTGTCTAAATTCTGATTTTCCGAGTGTGAACAATAGTTGAAATGCACTTTCGGTGTACACAACGAATCAAAACCCAGAAAGATAAACCAGGGATGTTTAAATGGTTGCTGAATGATTTGCTTGTAATAATTTTTTAAGGACTTAAAGCAAAGAAAGACTCTGAGATAGTGTGTCTAGAAATTTCCTTGTAACTCAGAACATCTAAGCTAAGTCTCAGCAATCCCTAATAAGCTTTGATCGCACCAAAAAGGGGGAAATTGTTGGGAAAATATTCATGAATTACCCTTAGGATCTCATTGTAAAAGGTTTTGTTGGATCAAACCTTAGTAGATGATCGATCATTGCTGAACATTAGCATAGCTTAGCAACTTATGTAATGTCTTGTATAGGGTAAACATCGAGTTGTAATAGAATAGGCTGCTTAGAAGTATCTCAGCAAACATCAAAGAATGCTAAAGGAAGACTGCTAGCAATAACAAAATGCTAAGGAGTCAGCATTTGACAAACACGTCCTAAACTGCTGAAGATGCTAGCAAACCAAAGTCAGAGTAGCAGTCAAAGCACTTGCTGCCATTGAGTCCAGAAGTATGCTGAAAGAGATCCAGCATCCCGTACCAGTAGAAGCTCAGCAAAGCAAACCTGAACAACTGCTACACCGCCATTCTAACCAACACGCGACGATTAGCCATGTCAGAAGTAGGACGGAAAATCCTGTGCAAAAGCAGAAAAGTTAGTAAAAAGCTACATGCATTTAAGGAGAAAGATCCGTTGTGTCTAAACGGATCTGCCGACTCAAACTTTGAGGACACAACTATAAAAGGCAAGTCAAAGGAAGATGCAGGAGCTGCTCACTCTCTAACCAAAACTCGATATACGAAAGATTCCAAAAAGCAAAAAAGGCAAGAGAGCAGTCAAGTTGGAAGGTATAATCCAGAGATATCAAAAGGCCTTCAACATTCTGAGTGTCTCACTACACGTCTGACATTCTTCTGAGTGATTCTTGAGCTGATTCAAGAATCTTCAATCATTGGGATCACTTTCTTTTTAAGGAAAGCATCCAGCTGTCAATTTCTTGTGAAGAAATTGATTAAGGCGGGCATTGAAGCCGAGAACACACGATAGTTTTGAGGGAACTTTAAACTCTTCCAAGCGAGTGGTGAAAGCGAGTTTTACGAAGGTGCGCCCTTGACTCTGCCGGAGCCACACCAGGAAAGTCCGGAGTATCGGAAGATAGCCGTAAAGCAAACAGACCTATCGACGGCTGATTGCTTAACAGGAAAGGCAACTCTTTGTACACCGTATACTTTCTAGTAAAATTCTTAGCGATTTGGCTAAGGAGTGGACGTAAATCATTTGATCGAACCACTATAAATTGTGTGTTGTCTTGTTGTTACTGCTTTCCGAGCTAGTATGTTTTAAAACCTAGTGACCAAGTTGCTAGTGTATAACTGAAAAAGGTAACCTAAGTAAACTTTAACTAAAATAGAGTTGAGAATAATCTAAATACAAGTAAACGCAATCTATTCCGTTGCACTTCGTGTGTGTACTTTATTGTAACCACGACGATTCTGATCATAAGTGACCAAAAGTTGTGTATACCGACTTTGTGTCAGTGGGAGCGTGGTTTTCCTTGCACTATACGTTGATGACATACTCCTATTTGGAAACAACAAGGGAGTGATGTCCGAAATCAAGTGTTGGTTATCCGAACAGTTCCAAGTGAAGGATTTGGGAGAAGCTGGCTACATCCTTGGGATTAAGGTCTTACGAGATCGTAAAAGAAGGATGTTGAGATTATCCCAGGCATCCTATGTGGATACTGTGATAGCCCGGTTCCGCATGCAACTCGCCAAGAAAGGCTTGCTACCTTTCAGACATGGCGTTCATCTTTCTAAAGGGCAGTATCCTGAGACATTGCGGGAGAAAGATGAAATGAGTCTTGTGCCATACGCATCTGCGGTGGGTAGTCTCATGTATGCGATGCTGTGTACCAGGCCAGATATCTGTTATGTCGTTGGCATGGTAGCAAGATATCACTCTAACCCTGGACAGGATCATTGGACTGCGGTAAAGCATATACTCAAGTATTTGAAGAGAACTAGGAATTAGTGACTAGTTTATCAAAGTGAGGATTTGTGCCCTGTGGGTTATACAGACTCGGATTTCCAAGGGGACCAGGATGAGAAGAAATCGACCTCGGGATATGTGTTTACTGTAATACCCCGCATGTAAATAAGCCTTGTGATGCTTGTTCGTTTTAATAAAGAGAAATCCTCAATTTTTGAGCAATTATTATTTGAAGAGTCCAAGATTCATTTAAATTAACGATTGAGTAATCGAGCTATACTAATCGAACTTGGATTCAATTATGTAGTTTGGAAGATTATTAAGGTTAAATCGGAATTAAGGGAGGTGAGATAATTCATAAGTCATATATTGTTGAGAAGGCATATTAGAATATATATTTATACTACCTCCGTCCCGCTAGAATAGGCCCTTTTCATTTTGACATATTAATTTTGGAGCTAATGTTTATTAGCTAATTGTGGTTAATAATAAAATTGGTAATCGTAATTGACTTGTTTAAGTTTTAAATAAGTTAATTATGATTTCCAATTTTATTACTAACCACAATTAGCTACTAAACAATAGCTCCGAAATTAATGTGTTAAAATGAAATAGATATATATATATATATATATATATATATATATATATATATATATGCATACACATTTATATAGAGAAGGGGAGTAAATTTGTGAGAAAATATATATGAGAAATTATACCCATTATTCACTTACCTCAATTCCAAGCTAGAGAGAGAGAGAATTGGAGAGAGTTTCCCCCATTTTCCAAACCCCAACTCGTCAGCCCCCATTCCCGGCAAAGTTTCGGCCAACTCCGACCACCCTAGACCGAGCGACCACCACCATCGTAAAGCCTATCTTCCCAGCTTCATTTCGAGCTAAGGTGGGCGTCGAGAGGACGAGTATCGACAGAGATATCGAAGAGAGAAGGTAGGAGGTTCTTCAACCTTGGATTTTTCGGGTTTAAGTTTAGATCTTGCTATTTTGAATACAGAATTGGATTTTGTTGCTAAATATGTGTTCCCCATCTTGTAGAGACCGTGTGGACACCCTGAAAGCCGAGTTTTATCACCGGAAATCGTGCCGCCGCTGCAAGAAAGAGGATTCCGGTGAGCTTCCACCCACCTCGTATTTCCTTCATTTTTCTTAGGTTTGAAGCATGTTTAGTGATCTAGAATAGCTAGGGAGCATGTTGGTATATTTAGATGTTGTTGCAAGTGTGTGAAATGGAAGATATGTCGAGTTACATGGCTGAAATTACAAGGACGCTCGAAGAAGACGATGCATCCCGAGCGGGACAGGCTTTGGCGAAGGCGAGCAGCAGCAGAGACATCCATCCCGAGCGGGATGGATGTGTCCCGTTCGGGACGGGCTGCGACCCCTCTGAAAAATCCCAATTTCTTGATTCGTTTCATTCCATTTCGAGTTACTTTCAATCCCTGAGTTTGGTATTTGATTATAGAAGAATATTAAGTGTTTAACATGTACTGGTTTGCGAAAAATGTTTGGCATGTCAGCAAGTCAAGGCATTACATCAGCGACCGTATGGGGAATTGGCAGCCGTTAGATATTCCTGAGTGAAAATAAGAACATATTGCCATGGATTTTGTAACGGGGTTGCCGAAGTCACAAAGAGGAAATACGGCGATATAGGTTATAGTGGATCGTCTAACGAAGAGTGCCCACTTTTTGCCAATCCGAGTGACTTATGGATCAGATAAGTTGGCACAACTGTATGTCCGAGAGATTGTCAGACTACATGGAGTACCGATATCTATTACGTCTGATAGAGATGCGACATTCACATCTCGTTATTTGAGGAGCTTACAGCAGGAGTTGGGAACGCGCCTAAATTTTGGTACGATGTTTCACCCACAGACAGATGGTCAATCTGAGAGGACTATCCAGACTCTTAAAGATATGATGAGAATAGTTGTCCACGATCGAGAAGAAAATTTGGAGCTAATCTTACCATCAATCAAATTCGCATATAACAACAGTTACCAAGCGACGATTAGTGAGATGATCGAAGTTGTTCGTAGAGCGCAAGATTGAGGGATGAAGTAGGAGAGAGACAAGTCCTCAAACCTAACACGATTAGTGAGATGATCGAAGTTGTTCGTCAAATTTGAGATAGAATCAAGGAAGCTCAGAGCAGGCAGAAATCTTATGCGAACTCAAGAAGAGTCGAGCTACAGTTTGAAGTTGGAGACAAAGTATTTCTTAAAGTTTTGCCTTCTAAAGGAATAGTGAGATTTGGAGTGAGAGGTAAATTGCGACCGCGCTATGTGGGACCTTATGAAATCCTAGAGCGCATCGGCTTAGTGGCGTATAGATTAGCATTACCCCCGAGCATGGGTAACGTGCATAGTGTGTTTCATGTGTCTCAACTGAGGAAATATGTTTATGATCCCAGATACGTGATCCGCCAGGAGGAAGTGGTTTTGAGCTCGGATTTGAAGTACAAAGAACGGCCAGAAGCGATTTTGGACCGCAAGATTCAAGAGCTAAGGAACAAGTCGATTCCGCTCGTAAAGGTGCTATGGAGTCACCATGGGCGTGAAGAAGCAACTTGGGAGTTAGAGGAGAAGATGAAAGAGAAATATCCCGAGCTTTTCAAAGCAATTTAAATTTTGGGACAAAATTTTTATAAGGAGGAGGGGATGTAATACCCCGCATGTAAATAAGCCTTGTGATGCTTGTTCGTTTTAATAAAGAGAAATCTTCCTTAATTTTCGAGCAATTATTATTTGAAGAGCTATCGATTCATTTAAATTAAGGATTGAGTAATCGAGTTACACTAATCGAACTTGGATTCAATTATGTAGTTTGGAAGATTATTAAGGTTAAATTGGAATTAAGGGAGGTGAGATAATTCATAAGTCATATATTGTTGAGAAGGGATATTAGAATATATATATATATATACACATACATTTATATAGAGAAGGGGAGTAAATTTGTGAGAAAATATATATGAGAAGTTATACCCATTATTCACTTACTTCAATTCCAAGCTAGAGAGAGAGAGAATTCGAGAGAGTTTCCCCCATTTTCCAAACCCCAACCCGTCAGCCCCCATTCCCGACAAAGTTCCAGCCGACTCCGGCCACCCCAGACCGAGCGACCACTGATAAGTTCATTATTTCACTCACTTATCAATATTATTTTCCTACTATTTTATGTAGTTTTATTGAGTTTATATATATATTTTATGCATGAATCAATATTAGGTGGTTTTTGGTGTATGTTGATGTTTATGCATGTTTTTAGGCTTAAACCCACGAGAAAACCGTTCCGAAAGCAGTGACGTGTAAGAGTAGCAGTGAAGAGTTCTTCCAAAAGAGGAATTCAGGCTATTGGCGCATGACAATGGATGATGCTTTGAGTTAGCTCTCCAACGCAACTCAAATCGGGTCAATCGGAGTTTGGAAGAGGAAGTTATGGCCAAAACCGTGAGATCGTGCAGAAGGGGCGAGAAGCTGCGTCGACAGACGCCAATCAGCATCAATCGACGGCGATTTGGAAGCCACGTCGATCGACAGGGATGCCGCGTCGATCGACGTGGACCTGCTGGCGTGGGAAATTGGCTGAATTCGAGTTTTTTCATATCTTTAGCCCTAGATTTGATTTGATACACCTCCACCTCTATATATAACTTTGTAAATTCAATTTTTCAGAATTCCCAATCATTCCTCATTCCAGATTTCAGATTTGAGAGATTCCAAGAGTTTTTAGGTTTATATTTGAAGACATATTTTTGGGGGAAGACATTCAGACTCATGTTTTTATGCAATTCAGGTTTTATCTATCTATGATGAATATTACTATGAATATGTGTAACTAATCTCTTCCTCAGATTCTAGGGTTTCGAATTATCAATGTATACATGTTTGATTAATTGAATTATTTTCCCTTTCCCTTCGTAGTTTGTGAAATATGTGCTTATTCATAATCTTGATTTGCTGATCACATCTTAGGATTATCTAGTTGATTACTTGAGACGTAACTGTGATGTTTTCAATCGAAAGAGATTTTCACATTATAATCTGATTTCTTGTCATAACTGAAGGAGATCGATTGTAGAGATAAATTTGTAGATCTTTGGAGTTAGTTAATTTATCTTGAGACCGAGCAGAGATATGTAATTAATTAATCTACTTTATGAATTGTCAAACAAAGAAGTTCATAATATTTTTCTGATGTTTCACTACGATGAGGAATTAAAATTGGGAATTAATCAATTCAGTCATCCATGTCATAC